>VKON01000832.1:50448-93031 GCA_009741485.1 Malurus cyaneus samueli | reverse complement strand
TCTCTCGTTATTTATTGAATAACAGGAGATAGCAGACAAAAGGTCTTGAACAGAGCTACTTACTACACAGTATAAAACAAAATAACTACTAATAGATTACATAAAGCAGTGCACAACATTAAGGTACCAATATTACAGCTAGCAAAGAATAGTATAGATTAGGAGTCAATTTTACCACCAATGTCAACATGTACACAGAAGCCTTTCACTAACCCCTGAGAGTAAACTGGCGTCCCAACTTTGGGAGAAAGCCCCACACATTTCCAGGGAAGGTGTAGAAGACTTCTGCATTGTGAAAGTTTGGTTGTAGCTTTTACAGTTTGTGAATGTCTGTCAGTCAAAAATTTCAGCTGTCTTTCCACAGTCTTGCTTCCACAGCAAGATGTTATTGTCAGCTAGAAGGTTCACTCCATAGTGCCGAATAACCATGAGACAAGTGGTCTTTAATGAGTTATTTCACCAATTAGCAAGCCTTGTGGTGTAGGTGGTCCTGCTACACCAGCCCGAAAAATTTAGTTCCATTCCCCAACATACTCTGGGCCTGGGCATCAGCCAGTTTTTCACCATGCAAACAACTCCCTTGTCCAGTCCATGAGCAGCCAGTTTCTCCAGTGTCAAAGGCTTTACTGATGTCAAGAAACACACAACCTTTCCCTCATCTACCAAGGGGTCATTCTGTCACAGAAGGACCTGCCTTTCCCAAATGCACACTGCCTGGGCCTGATCCTCTGGTTATCCTGCACATGCTCCAGGATGGCACTCAGTATGATCTGCTCCATGGCCTTCCCCAGCACAAAGGTCAGTGACAGCCTGAGTTCCTGGATTCCCTTCCAACCCTTCTCATAGATGGACATCATATTTGCTGATTTCCAGTCAACAGGAACTCCCTCATTGCACCAGAGCTGCTGATTACTTAGGATAAAGTGTCCATGGTTAAGTCCACCCCTCAGTAACGATGTGTGTTACATCTCTTCTCTGATTATCTTAAATGCCTAAGGGGCCCACCAAGCCAGAAATAACTCTCCCTTGTGTTGCCAGCCCAGATCTACCTGTGACATGTTTAATCTTAGCAGCCCAATCTACCTGTCCACTGTTGTGATCCTCTTCAGTAGCCAGCTCTTGGGTATGTGTGTATCCACATGATGGACTTTTACAGCCACCTTCTCTGCCTGGGCACCAATATCTTGCCACAATTCAATGAGCAGATGGGTCTTTTTCCATTGTCCAGCTCCCTCTACAGAGCATTTGCTGCCATGCACGAGTCAGTGGCCATTTCTTTTATTCAGCAATATCCAGCAATACCCAAAGCCAGCTGGAAAACTTTCACCTCTGCAACCTGACTTGATCCACCTAGTCTCTTGGTAGTTTCTGCAACTCATCATATAGGACTCCACAGGGCTGCTTTCGATTTCTGGTGTATCCCTACAATACCTTCTCCTGAGGTAACCTCTTCAAAGGATACACACGGCCACCGGCCAGTTGTCTGCTGGGGTGGTTTTGCCCTTCACATCCACCCCCAGAAAGTGATGCCAGGAGGCTGTGGCTGAGCCCCATTTGGGTATAAAAAGAGTGGTTTTGGGACAGTTTGTGTCTGTAGCGTCCCTGGAATTCAAGAGCTGTGGAGCCGGTGAGTGGGGGAATAGTGGGGAGGCTTCATTCCCTGGTTATTTTTTTTTCCTGGTTTTCCTCATTTTTGGGAATGGGCAGAAATTGAAGATTTTTTTCTGCCCAAGTTTCAGATTTTTTTACCCTTTTCCTTCCCAGTTTTATAGTGTTTGCCCCCTTTCCCCCTCCAGTTTCATAATTTTAACCCATTTTATCCCCAAATGTTGGATTTTAAATACTTTTTGTGCCCAAATTTTTTAATTTTTGCCCATTTCCTCTCAAATCTCAGGGGATTGCCCTTTTTGTGTGCTTTTGTCCTAAATTTCAGAATTTTTTGCCCTCTTCATGCCCAAAATTTTTTTTTCTCCATTTTGAGGCCAAATTGAGCATTTGGAAGAATTGGAGCAGGACAAGGTGAGTGAAGGGTTTTCCTGGATGCTGAACACCATTTTGATCCAAATTTGGAGGATATTGGGCAAAAAAAAAAAACCCATTTTGACCCAAATTGCAGGGATTTGGGGCTAAATTCATCCTTTCCATAAAGTTATAGTATGAATTTGGTGGAAATGGGGTATTTGAGGTGGCATCAAGGGGAGGGGTTGACGAGGAAGGGCTGTAACAGCTTTTTAATCCTATTTTGATACAAATCTAGGTGATTTGGTTTTCAAATCATCTGGTTTTGGGGGAATCTGATAGAAATGGGGCCTCAAAGGGGGAGCGATGGTTGCCTCATGTGTTTAATTACATTTTGACCCAAACTTGGGGGAATGGGGGAAAAAATCTTTTGACCCAAACTGCACGGATTTGGGGAAAAAAAAAAGTTTGACTGAAATCTGGGGAATTTTGGACAAAATTCATAGTGTTTGGGAGGTTTTGTGGTAGATTTGGGGGCAGTAGGGGCCAAAATAAACCCCAAGAAGTTTCCATGGGGTGACAAAAGGAATTTGGAGGTAATAAAAGTAATTTGGGGGTAATCTGGGGGTTATTTGAAGGTTTTAGAAACACGTCTGGTCTCACATGGACTCTTCCCATATGATAGCAATTTTTAGTAAATTTGGGTGTTTTTCACAGTGATGACACAGGGCAGGCCCTGGTGGCTCCTCCTTCCGTTCTGTGGTAAGCAAACCTCCTGTTTTCCACACATAATCCCCAAATTTCCTGGATTTTGGACTTATTTTCAGGTTTTGTGGTACAGAAAAGCAAATACTGAATTCCTGGATTTATTTTTCCCTGAGAATTCCCTTCTTCCCTGATTTTNGGTGAAAAACTGGCTGATGCCCAGGCCCAGAGTATGTTGGGGAATGGAACTAAATCTACTTCGGGCTGGTGTAGCAGGACCACCCTACACCACAAGAGCTTGCTAACTGGTGAAATAACTCATTAAAGACCACGTGTCTCATGGTTAGTCAGGCACTATGGAAGTGACACTTCTAGCTGACAATAAACATCTTGCTGTGGAAGCAAGACTGTGGAAAGACAAGCTGAAATTTTTGACTGACAGACATTTCACAAATTGTAAAAGCTACACCAAACTTTCACAATGCAGAAGTCTTCTACACCTTCCCTGGAAATGTGTGGGGCTTTTTCCCAAAGTTGGGATGCCAGTTTTACTCTCTTGAGGGTTAAGTGAAAGGCTTCTGTGTCCACTGTTGGCAATTCGGTGGTAAAATTGACTCCTAATCTATACTATTTCTTTTCTAGCTGTAATATTGGTACCTTAATGTTGTGCACTGCTTTATGTAATCTATTAGTAGTTATTTTGTTTTATACTGTGTAGTAAGTAGCTCTGTTCAAGACCTTCTGTCTGCTATCTCCTCTCTATTCAATAAATAACCCATTTTATAATAGACCTGATCTTCCACTCTTATAATTTGCGAGCCAGAGTGGTTTAGGTGCCGGCCACCTAATTCAAGCTGTAGCCAAAATTCTTAGCCTAAGGCAGGGCTTATCTGAAGCTCCTACTCTATTGATAAAAGCCAGTCACTTGAGGGTGACCCCAGGTGTCAGTGTTAGGGCCATTTTTTTAAATATCTTTATTGACTATCTGATCAAGTGTAAGTCACAGGCTGGATTGATGGGCCGAGGACAATGGTGTGAGGTCAACAAGGCCAAGTGTTGAGTCCTGCTCATGGGTCATAACAACCCCTTGGAACACTCCAGGCTTGAGAGCTGCTCAGCAGGAAGGAACTTGGGTGTTTTGGTTGGCAGCCAGCTGGATTTGAGCCGGTGTGTGCCCAGGTAGTCAAGGCAGCCAGTGGCACCTGGCCTGGTTCAGCCACTGTGTGGCCAGCAGGACCAGGACAGTGATTGTCCCTCTGCACTGGGCACTGCTGAGGCACTTCCTCCAGTCTTATGTCCAGTTCTGGCAAGAAGTTCAGCAATAGAGACACTGAGGAGCTGAAGCAAATCCAGAGAAGGGAGTGGAGCTGGGAAAGGTCCAGATATTTCCCAGGTCAAGGAAAAGGGGGGATTTGGAGCCTGGGAGAAGTGAGATGCCTGGGAAAGAGGCTGCAGGGGGTATTGGTGCAGGGTAAAGGAGGGCAGGTGGGGTCCCAGTGCCTGGGAACTGTAGCTCAGGGGTGTCCAGGTGCGGGAGTGGTGGTTCAGGGTCCTGGTTATGGATAATGGGGTGCAGGGTGTGTCCCAATGCCCAGGAATGGGGGTTGCAAGTGTCCAGGAATGGGAATTGAGCAGGGTTCCCTTTCTGGGAATGGAGATTCAGGCGTGTTCCAGTGCCAGAAAAGTGAGCAGAGGGTGGTCCTGGTGCCCAGGAATGGAGGCTCAGGGTGTGTCCGGGTACTGGACAAAGGCTCTCAGAGGGGTCTCAGTACACAGGAATTGGGGTTCAGGGGCTTGTCAAGAGGGGTTTCTGCTGGTTGTATTCACTGAATGCTTCTATATTGAAGGTTCCTTGAACTTTTTTCTTGGGCATGCGCTGTTGCTTCTTGTTACATAACTGGCCAAAATCCCCACTATATTCCTCAATATCTATTTCTCCACTTGTTGCAGCTATGTTTATCATCCTGTGTGCGTATCTTTATATTCTTTCATCTTTTCTGCCAGTTAGTCTTTAAGCTCCATCCAGCAACATCCAGGGAACTGAAAATTTCTCTATGTCATTTATCAGGAACCTCAAAACCTTTCCAGGGACCTCCATCTCCCCCATGCACCTTCTGATTTGGGAGGTTCAAAGGACTGAGGGAATTCCTTGGAGGTTTTGGGAGATGTACAGGTGGTTTTGGGGAGTCTCTAGATGGGCTTGGAGGGTCCCTGGATGGGCTTGGGGGTCTCTGTCTCTGTGTGGCTTTGAGGATCTCTGTGGGGTTCTGTAATTCCCCATTTTTATGTCTTCATTTTACAGTACAAGCCCTTTAATTCCCAGTTTCCCATCGTCTCTCCTGGCTCCAGCTGGTTTTCTTCAGCTTTTTCAGGCATTTGGGCCAGAATTTCCAACTCCCCAGAATTCCCCGCTGGACTCGGGTCATTAATTTTGGGAAAAAAACATCCGGATTTAGGTTTCTCCTTCCCCCAGGGTCATGGGGTCAGAGTGCGCCATGGGGCCAGCAATTCTGGCAGTTCAGAGAATTTGGGAGGTCCCACATCTGTCGTGACATCCCTGTGGGACTCACAGCTGTCATGACATCCCTGGGGCACTCACATCTATCACAAAGTCCCTGAGGGTTCCTCTCCCGTCACGTCCCATCAGTGACAGCATCCAGCTGCCAGTTCCCAAATTTGCTGAAAATGTGGGTCATGGACCCCTGGCCCCTCCCCCTGAAATTCTGCTGAATCTGCCCAAATCTACACATTTTGGCCCATATCCATCTCCAGAAAGTGATGCCAGGAGGCTGTGGCTGAGCCCCATTTGGGTATAAAAAGAGTGGTTTTGGGACAGTTTGTGTCTGTAGCGTCCCTGGAATTCAAGAGCTGTGGAGCCGGTGAGTGGGGAATAGTGGGGAGGCTTCATTCCCTGGTTTATTTTTCCTGTTTTTCCTCATTTTTGGGAATGGGCAGAAATTGAAGATTTTTTTCTGCCCAATTTCAGATTTTTTACCCTTTTCCTTCCCAGTTTTATAGTGTTTGCCCCCTTTCCCCCTCCAGTTTCATAATTTTAACCCATTTTATCCCCAAATGTTGGATTTTAAATACTTTTTGTGCCCAAATTTTTAATTTTTGCCCATTTCCTCTCAAATCTCAGGGGATTGCCCTTTTTGTGTGCTTTTGTCCTAAATTTCAGAATTTTTTGCCCTCTTCATGCCCAAAATTTTTTTTTCTCCATTTTGAGGCCAAATTGAGCATTTGGAAGAATTGGAGCAGGACAAGGTGAGTGAAGGGTTTTCCTGGATGCTGAACACCATTTTGATCCAAATTTGGAGGATATTGGGCAAAAAAAAAAACATTTTGACCCAAATTGCAGGGATTTGGGGCAAAATTCATCCTTTCCATAAAGTTATAGTATGAATTTGGTGGAAATGGGGTATTTGAGATGGCATCAAGGGGAGGGTTGGCAGGGGAGGGCTGTAACAGCTTTTTAATCCTATTTTTATACAAATCTAGGTGATTTGGTTTCAAATCATCTGGTTTTGGGGGAATCTGATAGAAATGGGGCCTCAAAGGGGGAGCGATGGTTGCCTCATGTGTTTAATTACATTTTGACCCAAACTTGGGGGAATGGGGGAAAAAATCTTTTGACCAACTCGCGATTTGGGGAAAAAAAAAGTTTGACGAAATTGGGGAATTTTGGACAAAATTCATAGTGTTTGGGAGGTTTTGTGGTAGATTTGGGGGCAGTAGGGGCCAAAATAAACCCCAAGAAGTTTCCATGGGGTGACAAAAGGAATTTGGAGGTAATAAAAGTCATTTGGGGGTAATCTGGGGGTTATTTGAAGGTTTTAGAAACACGTCTGGTCTCACATGGACTTTCCCATATGATAGCAATTTTTAGTAAATTTGGGTGTTTTTCACAGTGATGACACAGGGCAGGCCCTGGTGGCTCCTCCTTCCGTTCTGTGGTAAGCAAACCTCCTGTTTTCCACACAAAATCCCCAAATTTCCTGGATTTTGGACTTATTTTGGCTTTTTGTACAGAAAAGAAATACCGAATCCTGGATTTATTTTTCCCTGAGAATTCCCTTCTTCCCTGATTTGTCATTTTCTCCAACAACTTCTCAGCCGCTGATGTATCATTTTTTAACCAAAACCTCCTTTCAAAATATTTTTTTTAATCCAAAATCCTCCAGAATATTCTCTTTTTTTTTTTTCTTTTTTTTTTTTTTTTTTTTTCATGAACTCTCCATTAATTTTCACTGGAAAAAAACTTCTTTCCTCACTGCCTATCGAAAAAAAGTGCACTTTGTCCTGGTAATTTGTGCTTACTTTTGGTTGTGGGTATTTTTTTTTTTAAAGTAAAATTCTAATAGCCGGTTTTAGTGTTTTTCCAGGAAAAAACCCCCAAGATCTATATCTTGAATTGTATTTTTTTTCAGGAGAAAAAGTCTATTCTTAGAAGCAATTTATGAAAAAATCCTTTCATTTGTTCTATTTTAATAAAACAGTCGGTTCTTAAGGAAAAAAGTCCCTTCTATTCCTTATTTTCCTGACTTCTTTTCTAATTTTCATGAAAAGCCCTTATCGACCTATTTTATGTAGTTTTTAAAAGAAAAACCCTCTTATTCCCTTAATATTTTTTAATTTCTTATTCCTTGTCGTGGTTTGAACTTGACCAAGCAAAAAAAGCACCCATGATGCTCCCCCCCCCCAGGAGAGGGAGAGGGAGAGCAAAAGTCCAATTAACACTAAAATTTATTGGCTTTTAGATAACATAATATAATTGAGAGAAGGATATGTATATGCTCCAGCAAATGGTCAGACAGACTGAATAACTTAAGTTGCAAAATACATTTATTACTAAAAATACTAAGAATATACTGCACAGGAGGGGAACAGAGATAGGGAAAAATTACAAGGAGGGGAAAAACCGGACATTTTAAGACACCTGATATTCTTTCTGGGAACCTGTCTCCCTCCCAGTTCTCCCCTCCCCACACCCCCATGCCTTCCTGTGTGCAAGAGGGGCAGGGATGAAAATTTTAGCATAGATCAGACTACTTATATTGTATCCAGCACCAGAAGAGTTCTTCAGCTCCAACTGGGAAGGTCTTTCCAAGAAACAGTCAGTGTTAACTGCTGTGGAAGGGATTCTTTTCTTTACCTCGTAGGAGAAAGGAAAAATGTTCTCCAAGGCCAGGTTTTTTTCTCAGAGCAAGATCGCTTTCTTTTCTATACAGGTCTCCCACTGAAGAAATATTCCTTTCGGGAACAGCTTGTTTTCTACATGTTTGAGAACTACAGCAAGAGTACCTATCTTCTTCTTACTATGATCTTGGGTCTCCATTTTTTCTTACATCTCCTCACCCTCCTCCTCTGTTTTTCCCCAGTGCATTATACTAACAACCTAAAAACTAAATGGAGGCTGTACTCTGTCTTGTTTTGAATTGTTCTTAAGTACAAGACCATACGTCATCACAGAGGTGTAAAACCTGTGCAATTGGCCCAGGCCTGATGAGCAGCCTGTCCATCAACCTCAGAGCACAATGGATTGGCTCTAAAACACAGGGGTAGGGCTCCTTTTGCTGGAGAAGAAGGAGAAACTTCAGAACTTCTCACAGACCTCTTTGTGGTTTCTTGGTCCCATCCCCCCCCACAAAAACCGCACCGAGCAAAATCAGGACATTCCTTTCTTTTTTTTTAATAATTTTTTTTTTAATGAAAAAAGGCCTTCTTGAACTCTGTTTTAGGTTTGGGATATTTTTAAAGAAAAAAAACCCCATTTGCTCAGTGTTAATTTTTAAAATCCCAACTGCTTATTTGCCTGTTGATTTTCCTTCAAAATCCCACTTTAAAAAAAAAAAGTATTTTTTTAATATATTATTTCAGAATCCCTGCTTTATTCCCTTTTTTTGACTCAGTCAAACCTCTTTATTCCCTATTTTGTCCCAAAAACCTCAAATGCAATTTTTTTTTCAGAAAAAACCATCAGCATTATCTTTTTTACACAAAACACCCAATTCCCTGGCTTTTTTTTTAATTAAAAACAATCCTTGTAATGAACTGTTATCAAGTTTTAATAAATTTTTATCACATTTTATGGGTTTTTCCCTTAACAGTTTCAAAGCTTCTTTTTTTTAGAATTTTTTTAATTAGAAGAAACCCACTCTTTTTAGCCTGTTTCAGGGCAAAACTGGGCTTTTTTTGTTGTTTTGCAACATTAAAAAATCCTCAAATATCTGTTTTTGATCCTTTAAAAATATTTTATTTGTTTAGTTTTACTTTTATATATTTTATATATATTTTATATATACTTAACCTATACAAAAACTTAATGTTAATTGGCTAATAACAATATTAAATAGAGCAATTGAATGATAATATTGTTTAATAGGACAATAATTGCTTATTAATACGTACCTCTATTTTTATATGTTGTGGATATAGTAATTTTATATATACACTACTATAGTTCTATATGAATGTATAATATAATCTCTGCTATAATTATATTTAAAATATGAACTCTGATATATGCTGCTATAATTATGTTGTTATTATTATTCTTGATTTGCATTTTCTAGTAAAAATTTCTGTGACAATCCATTATGAAATGAATGTATAAAATATATGAAATATAAAAATAGGTAATTTATGTAATGTTCATTTAATAGATGAGTGAATTTATTCATATAGCACACTATATATTTCTATTATCCATAACCATAGTTAATGAGAGATAATTATAAATAACATATATAAATTACTATACATATAATTAGGTGCAATTCTACTTTATTTTACAATGTAATATGACATGGAGTTACATATGATATGAATGGCATTATGTTATTCTAACGTATTAGAATTGTATGCAATTTATGAATAATATATTTAGTATCATAGTTATATATTTTTATGTTATGATGTATATATCACTATTATAATTCTTATATTAATTAAATATGACAGATTATAATACAATCTAGTATAATATAATGGCATATTAATTATATTCTGTTCTCTAATGGTTTTTAATATCATTTCTATCACTCTAATTCTGCTCCTTATTGCTTATTTTGTTTGATTTGGACCATTTTTTTCTAAGCCATTTCTATGAAAACAAGAAAACTATTTTAAATCCATATCTGTAAAATATTATAGAGAAAATAGAAATGATCTACTGTTCTTTATAAGAATAAAATGCAACTTCATTTTCTACTATGAATAATACCAAAATAAAGAAAACAATAACTACTGACATTATTATTATTATATTACTTTAATTGTTTTTAATATTTCTGGTATGGATTAATTATTTGCTTGTATTTCTATAAAAATGAAGAACAAATAATAGAAAATTACTATATTTTAAATCGAGGTATGTTTATTACAAGTTATTATAATATACACTATATATTATAGTGATATAATTAATACATTTGTATAATAATAACATGGAAAACTATATAACTAAATTATATAAGGGATAAAAAATATAATAAATAATACAGTGACAGGTTAAAAAAGTAATTAACTATTTTCACCAATATATGAGTTTGGTATTTTAATATATTTCGTAGGGTAATGATTAGCAATATATCAATGTATATTACTTAATATTATTATATATCAATAACATAGGATGTAATATAAATATGTATCACTATTTAATTAAGGAATGGTATTTAATATAATTAATGTTAGCTAATAACAGCATTTTTTTAAATTATTAACACATTGACATATTGTTAATATTAATTTGTATTAGAATATATAAATAAGATTACTATTATATTTATTATTTAAATTTATTTAAATTTGTTTATTAATACAATAAACTGTAAATATAATTTCTACTGTGATTATATATAAAAATAGGCTCTATAAATTAGATACTACAGTCACAATTTTAATGTAATTTCCATACAATTCCTACTATAATTCTATATAAAACACATATAAAATTGATACATAAATTAACCAAGGTCCCCCTTGTCCCCCGTTTTCTCAGCACTCTCCAGCGCCAGTTACCGGGGCCGGGAGTTCCTGGCGGTGTTCCCACAGAATGACAATGAGGCCCCCAGCGCATACCTGCAGCTGTTGCTCACCTCCTACGGCCCTGCTGACACCCAGGTGTCAGTGACGCTCTGTGACAGCTCTGTCAACCACAGTGTCACCCTGGGGCCGGATGTCACTGTGCCTCTGTCCCTCCCTGCTAACCTGGAACTCGCAGGAAGCCACATTTCCCATAAAACCTTGGTGGTCCAAGCCACTGCTGACATCTCTGTGGTGGCCGTCAGCACCAAGGGCTACACCGTGGGTGCCACCGCTCTCCTGCCCGTGGAGAGCCTGGGCACCAGGTACTACGTGGTGACACCTGTTGGGAACTACACTTATGGCCTGGCCGAGTTTGTGGTGGCCACTGGCGCTGCCACCACGGCTGTCAGCATCACCACCACTGCCACTTTCCACTATGCTGGGGCCACTTATGTCCCCGGTGCCGTGCTCCGCCTGTTCTTGCAGCCCTACCACAGCTTGCAGCTCCAGAGCAGCCAGGACTTCACTGGCACAGCCGTGGTGACCAACACCCCGGTGGCTGTCCTCAGTGGCCACACCTGTGTCAAGGTGTCTGCTGGTTTTGACTTTGTGGTGGAGCAGCTCCTCCCAATGACAGCGTGGGGGAGGAGCTACGTGGTGCCACCCAACCCACTGCAGACAGATGCTGACTTCATCTATGTGGTGACAGATGAGGACAACACCATTGCCTATGGCACCAGGAGTGGGAATGCCACCGTGGCCATGGCGGCAGGGGAGGTGCGGACATTCGTGGTGAACCGTAACTCGCACCTGTACATCAGTGCAGTGGTGGCAGTGCAGGTGGTGTTTTTCTTCACTGGGTCATCTTGGCAAGATCCCTTCCTCCTTGTTGTCCCACCTATCACTGCCCACTGCACTGCATTCCGCTTCAGCAGCGTGCCTGGCCAGTATAACCATGCCGTCCTCATTGCACCTACCACTGCCACTGCCACCACCACCCTCAACCATCAGTTGGACAACACCATGGTGTGGCAGGCCATTCCTGGCACAGATTTCTCCTGGGCCAGCCTCACCGTGCACGCAGTGATGCGGAGTGCTGAGAACTCGCAGGTCCCCATCGGGGTCCTGGTGTTTGGGGTCCAGAGTCACACTGGATACGGCTTCCCTGGGCTCTGTGCTGCCAGTGAGTACAGTCAGTCCATTGTTGTGTCACCCCAATGGTTGGGTATTGGGTATTGTCTGGTTGACCATTCATGGGTTTTCCCCTTTTATTTCAGCACCCACACCGCTCTCCTGTGACAATTTGGTGTGCAACGAGGGGTGTGAGATGGTGGATGGACAACCAGAGTGCATCAAGGAGACTTTCTCCACCTGTTGGCTCGCTGGTGGGCCACACTACCGGAGTTTTGATGGAAAAACCTTTGACTTCATGGGAACGTGTGCCTACACCTTGACCACAATCTGCAATCCCGATCCCACCTTTCCTGCCTTCTCTGTTGTGGTCAAAAAAGAGGAAAAGGAAAATTCCAAAGTTTTCTCTATCGGCTCCATCACCATACATGTTGACAACATCACCATCACTGCAGTCCGGTCAGAGAATGGGGTGGTGAGGGTAAGCAAAAATGATCATAATTCCTAAATTCCAAGTAATTTTATTGAATTTCACTGAAATGATGTATTTGGCGATGATCATGAGAGTCTTTTCCTAAATAATTCCAGATTTGCTGGTATTTAGGCAACTGTTGCATGAAAACACCTCAAATCTCCTTAAACTCCATGTTTTGCCCAATTTTGATGGGTTTTGGCTGTTTTGATGGGTATTGTTTTCCTCCAGGTGAACAACCACCGCTCGCGCCTCCCCATCTCCCTCTCCCATGGGAAGCTCCGCATCCACCAGAAGGGTAGATCCGTGTTGATCCAATCGAATTTCAACCTGAGGGTCCTCTATAACTGGGATGATCATGTAGTGGTCAAACTTCCAGCTGCTCTTTCTGGAAAAGTCTGCGGCCTGTGTGGCAACAACAATGGGGACCCACAGGATGATGCGCTCACTCCTGATGGGAAACAGGTGTGGGATATTGTGGAGCTGGGACGGAGCTGGAAGGTGACCAGTGAGAGTGGCCACTGCCAGGACACCTGTGATGGGGACTGCGGGCTGTGCAGACGGGACCAGGTGGTGACATTCGAGGCAGAGACATGGTGTGGGAAGTTGTCCCAACGTTCCGGGCCATTTTGGTTGTGTCATGACACTATCAGTCCCAATATCTATGTGAAGAACTGTGTCCACGACCTGTGTGCCAATGAGGGTCGTCGTGACGTGCTGTGCCACGCCTTTCAGGTCTATGCCAATGACTGCCAGGAGGAGGGGATCAACATTTCTGATTGGAGGAAAACAGCGGGATGTTGTGAGTAGAGGATGGTTGGGTGAAAATACTCCCTGGGGTGGGTGGAGCCTAATTAATGTGCGACTGAAGATCCATGGGATCATGGCCTGGGAAAGGTTATGGCAGCAGGTCCAAGCAAGAAATCCATGGAAGTCCACGGAGATTCCAGAAAGTCAATGTAGAAAGTCCAAAAAGTCCATGTAGTGTCTAGAAAGTCTCAGCAGGAAGTCCACAGAGACTCCAGAAAGTCCAGGCAGATGGTCCAGGAATCCCATGGAGACTTCAGAAAATCCATGGTGACTCCTAAATATCTGTGTAGATAGTCCAAGAAGTCTGTCCCACCGTGTTCCACTCCACTCTGATCATTGCCTCCCTTCTTGTCCAGCTCTCACTTGCCCGCCCAACAGCACCTTCAGCATCTGTGGCCTCCCCTGTCACCCCACCTGCAACATCCCTGCTGTGTCATCTGACTGTGCTGCTGCCAACACATGTGTGGAGACCTGCACGTGCCATGAGGGTCTTGTCCTTGATGCCAACACCTGCATCCCACCCTCTGAATGTGGCTGCATCTTTCAGGGCCTCCTCCATGGCCTTGGGGAGGAATTTTGGGGTGACCTCCCCTGCACCCAACGCTGTGTGTGTGATGTGGAGCAGCGGCAGGCAGTGTGCCGGGATTCCGGTTGTGGCCCTGAGGAGGAATGCCGGGTGGAGGATGGGATCCAGGATTGCTATCCCAAAATTTCTGGGGTTTGCACCGCTGTTGGAGCCACCCACTATGAGACCTTTGATGGCAGGAGGTTCATCTTCCAGGGGACGTGTGTCTACCTGTTTGTTGGGTTGTGTGAAGACACACAAAATTTGGTGGGATTCCAGGTGTTGGTAGAGAATGGCCACCAGGGTGACAAGCTCATGTCAGCCATCACTGTGGTGACAGTCAAAGTCTACAACAAAACCATCAGCATCAGCAGGGAACACCCTGGAAAAATCATGGTGAGTCCAGGAAATGGTCCCTCATCTTTTTACCATGTTCTCCACCTCATCCCAAACCTCATTCCATTAACTAATGATTAAATACAACATGTAAATAAATCAACATCATTTGGGTACTCCAGCTATTGAAAACAATTGGAATTTGCTGAGAGACCCAAATTTTATCAGTTGTTACAGTTTTCTTCCCAAGTTGATGAATGCTTGGTCAGTCTGCTCTTGGGACTTGAACCTTTTCATCCTCTTAAATCCAAAATTTAATTCAATCCAAAATTTAATTAAATTGATGCTGTTTGGTTGTTCTGGGTGTTGAAAATAGCTGGAATTTACCATCAGACCTCAAATTTGATCAGTTTTTATGGTTTTCTCCCCAGATTGATGAGCAGTTGGTCAACCTCCCATATCATCACAGTGAAAGAAAGATTGTTGTCTATCGTGATGGGCAGGAAGTGGTGGTAGAGACCAATTTTGGCCTTGTTGTCACCTATGACTGGCACAGCCACGTTACCGCGATGGTGCCCAGTGGCTTTGCCAGTGCCCTGTGTGGGCTCTGCGGGAACTACAATGGTGCTGCTAGCGATGATATGATGATGAGCAACAACCGTATGACATCAGACCCAGATGCCTTCGGGAGCAGCTGGAAGGTCACGGATGTCACAGGATGTGGTGAGAGGTCAACAGTGGAATGTTTCAGCACTGTTGCACCTTCCCAGCTGCAGCAGGAAGTATCTAGGATGGGGTGTGAAATTATTTTGGAAGCAGATGGACCCTTTGGAGCATGTCATGGTCGTGTTGATGCCCACCAGTACTTCCAGAGCTGCATCCATGACTCCTGCCTCTTCCCTGATCAGAAAGAAGGGATGTGTCCAATCATTGCCCACTATGCCACTGCCTGCCAGGCTGCCGGTGTGTCCATCAGGAGGTGGAGGACAGATAATTTCTGCTGTAAGTTGGGAAAATTGGAGGGGTTTTCTTTCAGTGGAATGCAAAGGATCCTTAAGCCCACTCCAAAACAAAGTATGAACAGCTCAGAGGTGGGTGGGAATCCAGTGGGAATCCCACCCAAAATCTAGATTGACCCCATATTCCACCCAAAATAAACCCTTCCCAAGGAAGAAGTTGTCTCATCTGGAATAATTCACACCAAAAATCTCCAATTTTTTGGTGTTGGCTTTAAAGTGAATAATTTAGAGAGAGAACCACCAAAAATGCACCAAAAATAATGGAATTGGGTTAAAAGGATCCAGCCTGGAGGTCAATTGAGGACCCATTGTGGAGCAATCCTGTTCTTCAAGAGAATGTTCCTTTTTCTCCATGAAAATGGAGGAAATTGGGTGATTTAGCAACAAAAATTCCTATTTTAATGGGCTGGGATATTCTTATCGATGATCATTGGATCATCATCAGATAATCATTGGATCATCATACAGTGATGTCCCTCATCACATCTACAGGGAGAAAAATTGAGGGTTTGCCATGAAATTGGGCTAAACCACTCTGTATTTGGGGAACTTCACATCTGAATTCCAGGAAATTTCCAGGAAATGGCTTGGAATTTCCTGATTCCTCATGAATCCCATTGTCTCCCGGCAGATATTCCCTGTCCTCCCAACAGCTCCTACGAGCTCTGCTCCCACACTTGCCAGCACACCTGTGGTGTTGACTCCGCCACATGCCCTGGGCGATGCCGCGAGGGCTGTGTGTGTCGGGATGGCTTCATGTTCAGCGGTGATGAGTGTGTCCCCATGTCCCACTGTGGCTGCAGCTACCACGGAGTCTACTACAAACAGGGGGAGACCTTCTACCCGACAGAGCAGGAGAGGTGCCAGTGCCTCTCTGGTGGCACCATGGAGTGCCAAAATACTTCCTGTCCTGATAGTGGCCCCGGGAAGGTCATCAATGGTGTCCTCCAGTGTCCCTCTCAGATATCCAGCACCTGTGTGGCCACAGGTGACCGCACCTATGTCACCTTCGATGGGATGGCCTACAATGTCACTGGTACCTGCTCCTACATCCTCACCCAGACCTGCACAGACGACAAGATGACATCATTTATTGTCACAATCCAGAAGGAGGTCCGGCAGAAGGGGAAGGTCTCTGGGATCCAAGCATTGTCCGTGAAAGTCTATGGAGTCACCTTGACCTTGAGAAAAGGAAAGAGGGCAGATGTCATGGTAAGGTGGCACTTTCTGGTTCAAGTCGCATGGGATCCCCCAAAATTGGGTTTCCTTGATGGAGGGGACACCTCAGCCCATCTCCAAGCCCAGTCCATGTCTATCCCAACTTTTCCTTCTAAGCAAGATCCCTAAATGCATTAAAACATTGATTGGAAGGTGTTTTCCCTAAATTTTTAGTTCTACCTCCATCAACACCAAAACTCTGTTTCCTTAACCAGGAATCCTGTCTCCAAGACTAATCCATGCTCATCTGAACTTTTCTTTCCAGCTGGGATCCATCAATCTATCTGAATATTGTTTGGAAGGTAATTTCCCCAAATTCTTGGTCACATTACCTCCTCACTAGAGGACTCTTCCTTCTCTATCCCAGGTGGATTCCATCTCCCACCACCTCCCGACCATCCTGCGCGAGGGACAGGTCCAGGTCTATGCACATGGGACAGGTGTCCTACTCCGCACTGACTTTGGCCTCGTTGTCCATTATGACGTCATCCAGCAAGTGATGGTCACAGTCCCCCAGACCTACATGGGCCTCTTGTGCGGCCTCTGTGGCAACTACAATGGCCAACACAATGATGATTTCCAGCTCTCCAGTGGCCAGCTGGCTGCAGATGCGACAGCCTTTGGATCCGCATGGAAAACAACGGATACAGCTTGTGATGACACCTGTCCCCAGGATGAGTGTCCAGCCTGCACAGAGGAGAAAGTGGCAGTCCTCCAAAAGCCCAACTACTGTGGCCTCCTCACAGCCTCCAAAGGTCCCTTTGGCTCCTGCCACCGCATCATCAACCCGATCCCATATTCCCAATCCTGCATCCATGATCTCTGTATGACCGGAGGGGACACGCATGTCCTGTGCCAGAGTATCCAAAGCTACGTCACCGCATGCCAAGATGCTGGAGTCACCGTGGGGGGTTGGAGGACACCATCCTTCTGCCGTAAGTTTGGGAGGGCACAGGGGCAAATGTGTCCTTGTTTCGCGTTGGAATGGTTTCCGGGTGAGACTCCATCTGGAGCACTGGGATTTTGGTGGGCACAGGTAGGGGACATTCCCTGTGTGGTTGTTGCTGACAGTAGTGACATGCAGGACATGGGATGATGGTGATGGGTTGAGCTTTAAGGTCCCTTCCAACCCAACTCAGTCAATGATTCCATCAAAATTCCAGCCCTCACCTGCCCAGTCAACAGCACCTACACACTTTGCACCAACACCTGTGCCAACACCTGTGCTGGAAATGCCACCACCTGTCCCCAAACCTGTGCTGAAGGCTGCCAGTGCCACCAGGGCTCTGTCTTTGATGGACAAGGATGTGTTCCCGAGGAGCACTGCGGATGCTTCAGGGATGGGGAATACTATCAGGTAGTTTTTCTGTGTTTTTCCCTTTTCTTTATGTATTTTTAGGCATTTATGTAATTTTTCCCCTACATTTCTTGTTCTACTTCTCCTAGTTTATGCCTTTACCTGTATTTTTCCTGGCATTTTTTCCTTTCTCTCATATTTTTCTGCATTTGCCTATCTTTTCATGATATTTTCTTCTTCATCCTGGTTTAATGGATTTACTATTTTAAATGAATTTTCCCCTTTTTTCCTATTTTTTTTTGCATTTACACCTTTATTTCCTGCATGTTTTCCTATTTTTCTGTCTCATTTTCTCAGCATTTTTCTTCTTTCCACCCCCTTATTTTTATGCCATCTTTTCCCTACATTTCCTTTCTTTCCCCCTATTTTTAGGCCGTTGCATCCTTTTTCTTGCTTGTATTTCTCCTTATATTATGTATTTGCATTTCTTTTCTGTATTTTTCCAATTTTTCCTATATTTATGCTTTTTTCCAGCACTTTTCCCCTATTTTTATACGTTTATGTCTTTTATTTGCCTTATTTCCTTTTTTTTCATATTTATTGGGAATTAATGCATGTACATCCCTTTGCCTTGCATTTCATTCATTATTTTCCCTATTCTTCTGCACTTATGTCCTTTTTTCTGCATTTTTTCTTTTTATCCCGTTTTTATGGATTTTCTTTTCTCCCTTCTCCCTCCCTGCAGCCCCATGAGTTGGTTTTCCAGGACCACTGCCAGCGCCCGTTGCACCTGTGTCCCTGGCCAGGGCCTTACCTGCCATGACCACACTTGCACCGAGGATGAATCCTGCGAAATCCGGGAAGGGGTCTTGGGATGCATCAATAAAAGTGAGGAAAAATGGAGGAAAAGGATCTTTTAGAGGCAGAGCAGATCTGGGGATGAATGGAGGGCTGATTGGGGAAAAATGGAAGGGGAGGTGGAGGGAACAGGCATTAAGGATGAAGGATAGGGCAGTTCTTCCCATGGATTCTGCCAAGGTTTGTCCCATTTCCCCATGCCATGATTTTGCGTACAGTTCCTCCCATAATTTTTCTCATTCCATGGCTTTTTCCATCCTATGGTTTTTCCCATTCCATTACTTCTTCCATGGTCTTTCCCACGGTTTTCCATGCTATGGTTCCTTCCTTGATTCTTCCCATGGTTCATTCCATGGTTTCTCCCATAGTTTCTCCCATCCCATGATTTTTCCCATTCCATGGTCTTTCCCAGCTTGTAGTTTTCTCTATCCCATGACTTCCCCTCACTTTTTTCCCACCCTTTTCCCCAACCCATGGCTTCTCCAATGTTTATCTCTTATTTCACCCAGCCCATGGCTCATCCTGCTCTCCCTCCCCTCCCAGACCCCTGCAAGTCCCTGCGCTGCCGCCCCAAGGAGCGCTGCCGGCCCCGCGGTGCCCAGTCCCGTTGTGTCCCAGCCCTGGTCGCCACGTGCTGGGCGTGGGGTGACCCACACTTCCGCACCTTCGATGGCCTTGAGTTTGACTTCCAAGGAACCTGCACCTACACCATGGCCGAATCCCATGGGAATGACCCTGGGCTGGTGCCCTTCAGGGTCGAGGCCAAGAACGACATCCGTGGCGGGATCCAATCCGTGTCCTATGTCTCCTTGGTCAATATTGACATCTATGGACAGCGCATCTCCTTCCGCCGAAATGAGGGTGGAAAAGTCTGGGTGAGTAGGGTGGAAATGTGGACAATTTGGGCTTTTCCCCAACTTTTTGCTTCATCCAGCTCTTCCCTACCTTCTTCATCCAGCCAGTGCCAATGGGATATATCAGCCAGGTTGGGAGGTGGATTATGGAAATATTGGGATATTCTGGGAATAAAATGTTGAGCCATGTCAGCAATAAAAATATGATAAATGATGGGAATAAAAGATGAGGAATAGAATATTTTGATATGTCAGGAACAGAATGTTGGGATAAGCTTGGAATAAGATGTTGGGGTTTGTTGGGAATAAAATGTTAGGATATGTCAGGAATAAAACAGGATATGCCAGGAATAAGATGTTGGGATAAACTGGGGATAAAATGTTGGTGTGTCTACGGAATAAAATATTAGGATATTTCAGGAATAAAAGGTTGGAATGTATCAGGAATTTAATATTGTGGCATGTTTGGATATTTTGGAAATAAAATACAGTGGGAATAGAATGTTGGGATATGTGAGTAATAAAATACAGCAGAAATAAAATATTGGGATATGTTGGGACTAAAATATTGGGATATATAAGGTGTAAAATGTTGGGGTATGATGGGATTTAATGTTGGAATATGCTGGGAATAAAGTTCTGGGATATGTGGGGAATAGAATATTAGGATAGTTTGGGAATTAAATATTGGTGTATGTTGAGAATAAATCATTGAGATAACTGGGCATGTCTGGCTGCTGGCAGGTGAATGGGGAGGTGACGCTGCTCCCGGTGCTCCTAGCAGATGGGAAGGTGCGAGTCCGTCCCAGTGGGCTCCGTGTTGCTCTGGAGACGGATTTTGGCCTCCGGGTCTCCTATGACTGGAATTGGCACCTCCTGATCGACCTCCCCAGCAGCTACTTCCACCACGTCCGAGGCCTCTGTGGGAATTTCAACCTCAAGCCCCTCGATGATGTCCCCGAGGCTGGTGACAACATCTCTGCCATTGTGACGTGGGCCAAAAACTGGAAAAGTGCTGACTCCAATGCCAACGACCCAATTTGTTGGGATTATTGTGATGGAGCATGCCCAGTGTGTGATGAGGAGAAGAAGGAGCTTTACGGTGGGAACCACTATTGTGGGATCATAAAAAATCCTTCTAGGGTCCCTTCAGAGCATGTCACAACATAGTGAAGCCTCACGACTTCTATCGCAACTGCCTGTCTGACCTGTGCCTGAGCGATGGGGCGAGGTCAATCCTCTGCCAGGTGCTGGAGACGTACGCAGCAACATGTCGGAAGCAGGGGGCCATGGTCCATGACTGGAGAACCCCGTCGGGATGCTGTAAGTGCTGGGGTTTTCTTTGGGAAGGGAAGGAGCTTAGAGAGTGGGCGAGGATGGGTATGGAGTGAAGTACTGGGTTGAAGCCCTCAAATCCCACAGGTGATCCACAGGTGATCACACCCTTCTTGTGTCCCAGACCCCATCCCATCTTTCCAAGACTACATCCCCCATTTTCCTTCCCAGATGTTCCAGACACTTTCCTGTGACCCAGATGTATCCCAGACCCCATCCTTCATTTTTGAGACCCTTGACACACAATCCAGATCTTCATCCTTTTGTCCCAGACCCCATCCTGTGCCCCAGACCCCATCCCACATGGCTTAGACCTCATCCCACTTGTCCCAGTCTCTTCCCACATTTCCCAGACCTTCCTTCTTGCACTTCAGACCCTTCTTCTTTTCCAGATGTTTCCCCATGTTCAAGACCCTTTTGCAGCCCCAATCTACTCCACTGAATGCTGTGCACTCCCCTAATGCTTCCCTCACCCCAGTTTTCTCCCCCTGCAGCTTTACCTTGCCCTGAAAACAGCCACTATGAGCCCTGTGGCAACGCCTGTCCAGCCACCTGCTCCGACCACCTGCTCCCAGCCACCTGTGACCAGCCCTGCGTGGAGACCTGTGCCTGTGATACCGGCCACGTGCTCAGCGGTGGGCAGTGTGTGCCAGTGTCCCACTGTGGCTGCACCCACGATGGCCGCTACTACCACCCTGGCGAGGAGTTCTGGGGCGATAACGCCTGTCGCTCCAGGTGCAGGTGTGACACAGAGCTGGGAATGGTGGTGTGTGAGGAGTCGGGCTGTAAGCCGGGTGAGGTGTGCACAGTGGTGAAGGGAGTGCGGCGGTGTGTGGCCAACAGCCGGTCCATCTGCACGGCCACTGGTGATCCCCACTACACCACCTTCGACGGGCACCGCTACGACTTCATGGGTACCTGCATCTACCTGTTGGCTGGGCTGTGCTCCACTGACCCCACCCTCATCCCCTTTGCTGTCACTGTGGAGAACAATCATCGTGGCAGCCGCCTGGTCTCCTTCACTAAGGCGGTCACTGTGGAGGTGTACAACATGACCCTCAGCCTCAGCCAGGAACATCCCCAGAAGGTCAAGGTAGGGATGAAGCAGGTGATGGGGTTGGTTCAGAGTTCATTGTATAGCATTTAAGGAGGGCTCAAGATCATGGTGCACTTCAAGGTCATCACATGACACTTGGGTGGAGTTTTAAGGTCATTTTAAGGTGTTTAGGTGGGTTTTTAGGTCATTCTATGATCTCCAGGTAGGTTTCAGGGTCATTCTGTGATACCTGGGTGGGTTTCAAGTTCATTGTGTGAGCTCATGCCACTCACAACTCTCTTTCCAGGTCAATGGTGTCCTGTTGGACCTCCCCTTCACCCACAACCACCAGCTCCAGGTGTCCCTCCGTGGCGTCCACGGTTTCATCACCACTGACGTGGGTGTCACCGTCACCTTTGATTGGTACAGCTACGCCCGTGTCATCATCCCCAACACCTACGCCGGCACCGTCTGCGGCCTCTGCGGCAATGCCAATGGCGACCCCCATGACGACTTTGTCACCCGCGATGGCCACCGTGCTGACAATGAGACCCACCTGGGGGACAGCTGGAAGGTTGGCGATGTCCCCGGGTGCTCACCTGGGTGCAGCGAGGGCTGCCAGGTGTGCAGTGACGCCCAAAAACGCACCTATCGTGGGGACAAGCACTGCGGGCTGCTGGGGAAGAAACGGGGGCCCTTTGCCCCTGCCACGACGTCATTGACCCTGGCCCTTACATGGATGACTGTCTCTTTGACGCCTGCCTGTATGAGGGGCACCAGGACACCGTGTGCCAGGCCATTGGCGCCTACGTCGCTGCATGCCAGAGCCAGGGCGCTGCCGTGCGGCCGTGGCGCACCGCCGCCTTCTGCAGTACGGGGGACTTGACAGGCTTGGAGGTTTTGGGGTCTGCATGGGGAGCTTTAGGGTGTCCGTGGTGGTTTGGGGTCTACAAGGGAGTTCTGGGGTCTCTGCGGGAGGTTTGGGGTCTGCACAAGGGGGGTTGAGGCTTGGATGGGGCGTTTGGTGTTTAGACAGGGGAGTTTTGGGTGTCCATTGGGAGTTTGGGAATTTCGGGTCTGCATGGGGAGTTTTGGCGTATCCATGGGAATTGGGGTGTCATGACGGCTTTGAGGGCTTGCAGGCAGCTTTTTGTGTCCATATGGTTTCAGTGTTCCCAACCCCTTCCTTCTCCAGGCCCTGTGTGTCCCAACCGCACTATGAGCTCTGTGGTCGCATGAAGGCGAAGTTGGACCCCAGGACTGTGATGCCTCATATGCGAGGGTTGTTTCTGCGATCCTGGATTTTTCCGGAGTGGGGATCACTGTGTGCCCTCCCGGTGTGGCTGCATTTCAGGGGGCCGTACTACCCCCAGGGGATGCAGTTTTACCCGAGCCTGCACCAGCGCTGCACCTGCTCTGAAACGGGAGCTGGAGTGTCATCCCACTGAGGCTGCTCCGGATGAGGAATGCACGTGCGGGATGGGTGCTGGGGTGCCACCCCGCACCTGCAGACAGTGCAGGTGTTGGCAGCAGTTACGCACTTGTGGACACCTGGGATTTGGAGGTCTGCACTCCTGTGGAGTTGGAGGTAGCCCACTACTCGTGACCTGACCATGCAGCTGACAGTGATGTGCAGGGGTGACCGTGGTGATGGCAGGGGACACAGTGGAGTGCGGTGAGTGGCAGCTAGGGTTGGGGTGCAGTGGTTTGGGAGGCTTGGGACAAAAGTGTTGAGGGGGGCGAATGGGGTGGATGGGGTTTTGGGGCACGGAGAAAGCTATTTGGGGTAGCTTGATTGGGAGGCATGCCTGTTTTGGGGGTAAAAGGGGGGTGAAAAGAGGGGACAAATGGGGTTTTGAGGACACGGCAGTGGGAAAGGGTTGTTTGGGGTGCAAGAGCTGCTTTTGGGTACACTCCATTTTGTGCCACTCTGGTGTACAGACCCTTTATGGTGTGCTAACCCTGGTTTGGTGCAAAGCATGATTTTGGGGTTGAAAACTTTTCTTGGTGTGACATCATCCTGTTTGGTGTGTAAACCATGCTGAGGTGCTGAGAACAGTCTGTTTGGGGTGCAACCCCGTTTTTGGGGATGCAAACCCTATTTTGGGGTAACCACTTTTTGGTGTTCCTTTTCGGGACCCTCACCCCTCTCTCCCCCAGGTGGATGGAGAGCCCACTTGCTGCCCTGTGGCTGCGGGGGGGCGCGGTGGGGGTGGGCAGGTGGGGTCCCACCGGCTGCTCCAGGTGCAGGGGGGCCCCAAAATCCTCTATGACGGCAATGCGTACGTGGTGCTGACGCTGCCCTCCCCATCCCGCCACCCCCGCGGCCTCTGCGGCAACTTCAACGGGGACCCCGAAGACGACGACCCTGACAGAATGGCTCTGGGCAGCCCCCTCCCAAACTGCACCCAGCCGGTGCTCGCCCCCAGCTGCTCCCCGGCCCAGTCGCGGCGCTGCGCAGCGCTGGCAGACCCCGAGGGGCCCTTTGCAGGGTGTCACGGGGCAGTGCCACCCCGCGTACCTGGGCACCTGTGAGCGCCAGGTGTGCAGGGCGGGGGGCGACCCCTGCCCCAGCTTTCAGGGCTACGCAGCTGCGTGCCAGGCGGCCGGAGGCGCGCTCCGGGAGTGGCGGGACACCACGGGTTGCCGTGAGTACACGGAGGGGTTGGGAATTTGGGGGTTCGGAAATGAGGTGACAGGGAATTTTGAGTGCTGACATTTTGGGGGGCTGGGAGGTTGGGGGTCAGGTTTTTTGTGGGGGCAGGAATTCTGCAGGGAGTGGATATTGTGGTGAGGGTGGGAATCTGGAGGTCTAGTGGGTGGAAGGGACCAGGAGCTCATTCCTGCATATAATGCCCATGCTCCTGGGTTCATGTTCCCATTGCTAAGCTCACACCTGGGGGACCTTCCCAAGGGATCTGCCCTGCCAAACCAGGACCCCCCCCATCACACCCCCAAAGGGGAACCCTCCCCAAAATGGGAAGCCCGTTTCCCTCAGTGGTCCCCCACGCACCCTAGTGCGCCCAATGCCCTCAAATGGGAGCCCCTTGCAACCACGCACCCTAAAGATGTGATCGCATCAATCCCAGAAGACACCCATCGAGCCCAGTTGAGCCCCCATTGACTCCCTTTGTTCTTCTCTCCCTCTCCCAGCCCTCACCTGCCCTGCCAAGAGCCAGTACCAGCTGTGTGCCCGCACCTGTGAGCACACCTGTGCAGGTGTGTCAGCCCCGCCCCCTGCAGTGAGCGCTGCTTTGAGGGGTGTCAGTGGACGAGGGCTGCTGTTCGATGGGACCCGCTGTGTCACTCCGGGGAGCTGCGGCTGCCTCCACCAGGGACGCTACTTCCAGGTGGGTGTGGCCCCAGTGCCTCCCATACAGCCCAGTTCGCCCCAGTGCCTCCCACTACAGCCCAGTTCAGCCCCAGCCCTCCCACTACAGCCCAGTTCAGCCCCAGTGCCTCCCACTACAGCCCAGTTCAGCCCCAGACCCTCCCACTACAGCCCAGTTCAGCCCCAGTGCCTCCCACTACAGCCCAGTTCAGCCCCAGACCCTCCCACTACAGCCCAGTTCAGCCCCAGTGCCTCCCACTACAGCCCAGTTCGGCCCCAGTGCCTCCCACTACAGCCCAGTTCAGCCCCATTAATCCCATACAGCCCAGTTCAGCCCCAGTGCCTCCCACTACAGCCCAGTTCAGCCCCAGGCCTCCCACTACAGCCCAGTTCGCCCCAGTGCCTCCCACTACAGCCCAGTTCGGCCCCAGTGCCTCCCACTACAGCCCAGTTCAGCCCCAGGCCCTCCCACTACAGCCCAGTTCCAGCCCTAGCTCCCTCCAGGCTCCTCATGTTGATCCCACTTCTCTCCAGTGTACCCCAGACTATCCAGTACACCCCAGTGTCCTCCCACATCATCATTTCTCCCCAGTGTGTCCCACTTTCCCCAAACACATCACCCAGTGTGTCCCTGCTTACCCTAGTGGCTCCAGTCCCCTCCAGTCTCCCCCAGTATTTCCTGTATTGTTCACAGTGCTCCTCCCAGGGTATTCTAGTCCTCCCCCACTTGGCCCCACAGTGTTCCCAATCCCTCCCAGTTTGTCCCTGTTCCCCCCACCAGTCCCAACGTCCAGTGTCCTTCCCAGTGTCTCCTAGCATGTCCCAGGGTCCCCCTGTGTCTCCACCAGTGTTCCCAGTGTCCCCCAGCAGATCCCAGTCCCCTAGTGTCCCCATGGGGATGTGCAGGGAGCATGGGGACGACTGGGGACATGGGCAAACACTGGGGATATGGGGGTTATCACCCCCTCCCCCCTCCCATGACACCTCACAGCATCATTATCCCCATTTTTTGGCCATTCTAGGCAAATTTTCCTCACTTTCCACATTTTGTCCATGAAAAACAGATTGCCAAGACCATCCTGACTCCTGACTGCTCCCAGTCCTGCACCTGCCGGGGGCCTGGAGGTCTCCAGTGCCGCCCCTTCACTTGTCCCTTTGGCCACACCTGCGGCCTCCGCGATGGTGCCCACGCCTGCATCGCACATGAGGGGCGCTGCACCCTGTCCCCTGCCACCCGCTTTGTCACCTTCGACGGCATCACTGGGGCCACCCTGGCCACCGGCATCTATGTGGTGGCCAGCGTGTGTGACCCCCGGGACCCCGCGTGGTTCCGCCTGTTGGCGGATGTCAGGGACGCTGGGGACCAGCTGGCAGTGGTGGCACTTCACCTCTTCACTCGCTATGGCCTCGCCACTGTCCAGAGGGACAGGAATGTCTGGGTAAGTTGTCACCACCCTGGACGGCAACCAAATGTTGTCACGCTGTGTGGTCACCCTAGCTGACCTTCATTTTAATTAAAGAAAAAAAACAATCAGTGTTTTTTCCCTGATTTCACACCAGGGTTTGTGGTGTCCATGACATGGGTTGTCCAATCCCACCACCACCATGGGATGTTCTCACCTTAATTTTGCTCCAAATTGCTCTTTGCCCTCACCTTCTTGCCAGTGAAGCACCTATGTGGGGATGGTCACTAAGAGACATCCATAAATTGACACACCCCTCATTTTGACCAAAATTGCTCTTTTCCCCCAATTTCATGCTAGAGAAGTACCTACATGGCTGTCCCTCATCCCACCCTCACCATGCCTTGACCATGCCATCATTTTTCTAAACTGCCTCTTTCATCCAGATTCCTCCAACTACCCTTCACCCTGTATCACCCCAAATCCCCTTTTTTGCCCTCAATTTGGTGTTCTCCAGGTCAATGGGATCCCCACCCCTCTCCCCACGGAGCTCCCAGATCGTTGACCATCACAGAGACGCGCACGACGCCTCCGGATTGGGCGAATCCCGGGATTTCTGGTGGAGCTGGGCACTGTAGGGGTGACGGTGGAGGTGCCCAGGGAAGCGCGGGCGACGCTCTTGGCCTCTGCGCGACACGACGGTGCCACCAGCAACGACCTGCGAGGGCCCGATGGGACAGTGACGGGCGATGCGCGGGCGCTGGCCCAGGCCTGGCGGCACCCGACTTTACCCAGGTGGGACACAAGGGGACACGAGGGAGGGGGATTTGGTGTCTTGGGGACACAGGGGAAAACCAGAAAAGGGGGAAATAGTCTAAAAAAGAGGGGAAGAGTACCCCAAAAAGGGAAAAGAAGCCCCAAAAAATAGAAAAGAGATAAAAAAGGGGGAAAGAGCTCCCCAAAAAGGGAGAAAAGGGCCCCAAAAAGATAGGCAAGACCGACAGAGGAGAACGAGACAAAACTGGAGACAAAAATAGGACAAAAATTGAGCAAAAAGGAGAAAGAGCACAGAGAGGGGTAAATAACCACAAAAGATGGGAAAATAGAAAAGATGGGATAATAGATCCAGAAATGCAGAAAGGAGCCCAAATATAGGGGAGAAGAGCACAAAGAAACAGAAAAAAATTGCAGCCAAAAGAGGAAAATAACGAAGACATGTGGAAAGAGATGAAAAAAGGAGAAAAGAGGGGAGAAATGGTGGGAAGAATCCACCAAATGAGATTAAGAGCTCAAAAATATGGGAAAATACACCGAAAATGATTGAAGGACCCAAAAGGGGGGGGGGCAGTATAAAAATAAGAGTAAAAAAAATGGGGGAAAAAGCCAGAAGCAAGGAAAAAACCCAAATATGGGAAAAATATGAAAAAGGAGAGGGAGGGTAGCAAAAAGAGAGATTCTGAAACAGGGAACAGAGTACTCCCAAAAGGAGGGGAGGGGGGTGAGAAGCATAAAAAGTGAACAAAAAAACGGGTGAACACCCTCCAAAAGTGGGGAAAGAGACAAAAAACAGAGAGGGAAGAGTCAAAATGGGGCGGAAAGACCGAAAAAAGGGGGAAAGACCCTAAACTGGCCCCAAAATCCCCTCGATTTTGCCTTTCTTCCGACCCAGTGATGTGGAAAATTGACATTTCACCTGGGTGGCCGCGCCTCATCGCCGACGTCATCCTCAAACCGCTTCAGATCCGGAGAACCCGGATTTTTATAACCTCCAAAAGTGTGCTTCGACCCCAGAATAAAACCTGGGGGAAAAGCCGTTTGCGGGTGATCTGGAGATAAAATCCTGGATGGTAGAGGTCGCAGACCCTAGTTTTTGGGATCACACCTGGTTTTGGGGATGCCAAAACCCTTATTTTGAAGAGTAACCCCACTTTTGGTGTTCCTTTTTCGGGAAATCCTCTCGCCCCTCTCTCCCCCAGGTGGATGGAGAGCACTCACTTGCTGGCCACTGTGGCTGCTGGGGGCGCAGTTGGGGTGGGCAGGTGGGGGTCCCACGGCTGCTCCAGGTGCAGGGGGCCCTCAAAATCCTCTATGACGGCAATGCGTACGTGGTGCTGGACGCTGCCGGCTCCCATCCCGCCACCCCGCGGCCTCTGCGGCAACTTCAACGGAGACCCCGAAGACGACACCCTGACAGAATGGCTCTGGGCAGCCCTCCAAAACTGCACCCAGCCGGTGGCTCGCCCCCAGCTGCTCCCGCCCCAGTCGCGGCGCTGACGCAGCGCTGGCAGGACCCGAGGGGCCCTTTGCAGGGTGTCACGGGCAGTGCCACCCCGCGCGTACCTGGGCACCTGTGAGCGTCCAGGTGTGCAGGGCGGGGGGCGAACCCCTGCCCCAGCTTTCAGGGCTACGCAAGCCTGCGTGCCAGGCGGCCGGAGGGCGACGCTCCGGAGTGGGGACACCACGGGTTGCCTCGTGAGTACAGGTGGGTTGGGATTTTCGGGGGTTCGGGAAATGACGGGACAGGGAATTTGGAGTGCTGACATTTTTGGGGGCTGGGACGGTTGGGGGTCAGGTGTTTTTGTGGGGGCAGGAGATTCTGCAGGGAGTGGAATATTGTGGTGAGGTGGAATCTGGAGGTTAGTGGTGAAGGGACCAGGAGCTCATTCCTGCTATTAAAGCCCGATGCTCCTGGGTTCATGTTCCCATTGCAAAGCTTCACAACCTTGGGGGACCTTCCCAAGGGATCTGCCTGCCAAACAGGACCCCCCCATCACACCCCCAAAGGGGAACCCTCCCCAAAATGGAGCCCGTTTCCCTCAGTGGTCCCACGCACCCAGTGCAGCCCAATGCCCTCAAATGGGCCCCTTGCAACACGCCACCTAAAGATTGATCGCCATCAATCCCAGAACACCCATGAGCCCAGTGAGCCCCCCATTGAACTCCTTGTGTTCTTCCTTCCCTCTCCCAGCCCTCACCTGCCCTGCCAGCAACGCGTCACGGGCCAGCTAGCAGGCGTCAGCCCCGTGAGGCTGCTTTGAGGGGCTGCCGACTCGTCGAGGCCCTGTGATCCGGAGCGGCGCCCCACCAGCCTATCAGTGGTGTCCAGTGCTCCCGTGCTCAGCCCCAGTCCCCTACCCCGTGCCAGGCTCCCGCCAGTTCGCCAGCTGCCTCCATAACGTAGCCGGCTCATAAGGCATCAAGCCATCCTATAAGCCGTAGCCAGTGCCCAACAGCAGAGCAGGCTCCAGCCAGTCAGCCAGCTCACTAGCTTCCAGCCAACCCTCCAAAGGCCGTAGCCCAGACATGATAAGCCCATTCACTCCGGAGTGCGCTCCCACACAGGGCCAGTTCCAGCCAGCTCCCATAGCGTTTCGCCAGTGCCTCACTCGCCCAGTTCGCCCGCCTCCCACTACAGCCCCAGAAGCTATCGCCCAAGCATGCCATCCCACTACAGCCCAGTCAGCCCCAGGCCCTCCCACTACAGCCCAGTTCCGCCCTTAGCTCCCTCCAGGCTCCTCATTTGATCCCACTGTCTCTCCAGTGTACCCACCAGACTACCAGACACCAGTGTCCTCCCACCATCATCATTTCTCCCCAGTGTGTCCACTTTCCCCAACACACATCACCGCAGTGTGTCCCTGCTTACTCTAGTGTCTCTCCAGTCCTCCAGTCCCCCCCAGTATTTCCTGTATTGTTCACAGTGCTCCTCCCAGGTATTTCCTAGTCCTCCCCCACGTGGCCCAAGTGTCTTGTCCCAGTCTCTTCCCACATTTCCCAGACCTTCCTCTTGCACTTCAGACCCTTCTTTTTTCCAGATGTTTCCCCATGTTCAAGACCCTTTTGCAGCCCCAATCTAATCCACTGAATGCTGTGCACTCCCCTAATGCTTCCCTCACCCCAGTTTCCTCCCCGTGCAGCTTTACCTTGCCCTGAAAACAGCCACTATGAGCCCTGTGGCAACGCCTGTCCAGCCACCTGCTCCGACCACCTGCTCCCAGCCACCTGTGACCAGCCCTGCGTGGAGACCTGTGCCTGTGATACCGGCCACGTGCTCAGCGGTGGGCAGTGTGTGCCAGTGTCCCACTGTGGCTGCACCCGGATGGCCTACTACCACCCTGGGAGGAGTTCTGGGGTGTAACCCTGTGCTCCAGGTGCAGGTGTGACACGGAGCTGGGAATGGTGGTGTGTGAGGAGTCGGCTGTAAGCCGGGTGAGGTGTGCACAGTGGTGAAGGGAGTGCGGCGGTGTGTGGCCAACAGCCGGTCCATCTGCACGGCCACTGGTGATCCCCACTACACCACCTTCGACGGGCACCGCTACGACTTCATGGGTACCTGCATCTACCTGTTGGCTGGGCTGTGCTCCACTGACCCCACCCTCATCCCCTTTGCTGTCACGTGGAGAACAATCATCGTGGCAGCCGCCTGGTCTCCTTCACTAAGGGGGTCACTGTGGAGTGTACAACATGACCCTCAGCCTCAGCCAGGAACATCCCCAGAAGGTCAAGTAGGGATGAAGCAGGTGATGGGGTGGTTCAGAGTTCATTGCATGGCATTTGGGAGGGCTCAAGGCAAGTATGGTCTCAGGTGCACTTCAAGGTCATCACATGACCCCTGGGTGGATTTCAAGGTCTTTTAAGGTGTTTAGGTAGGTTTTGAGGTAATTCAAGGCTCTGGTGGGTTTCAAGACTTTATGTGTGTTTTCTGGCTGCAAAGCCCTTGTGTGCATCTGGTGGGTTCAAGTCTTTCCATGGCATGAGTTAGGTTTCAAGGTTCATTCTGTGGTCTCAGTGTCTTCAAGGTCATTCTGTGACACTCGGTTTCAATTCATTGCTGAGCTCATGCTCTCATGATTCTTCCAGATCAATGATCCTGTTGGACCTCCCTTCACCCACAACCACCAGCTCCAGGTGTCCCTCCGTGGCGTCCACGGCTTCATCACCACTGACGTGGGTGTCACCGTCACCTTTGATTGGTACAGCTACGCCCGTGTCATCATCCCCAACACCTACGCCGGCACCGTCTGCGGCCTCTGCGGCAATGCCAATGGCGACCCCCATGACGACTTTGTCACCCGCGATGGCCACCGTGCTGACAATGAGACCCACCTGGGGGACAGCTGGAAGGTTGGCGATGTCCCCGGGTGCTCACCTGGGTGCAGCGAGGGCTGCCAGGTGTGCAGTGACGCCCAAAAACGCACCTATCGTGGGGACAAGCACTGCGGGCTGCTGGGGAAGAAACGGGGGCCCTTTGCCGCCTGCCACGAGTCATTGACCCTGGCCCTTACATGGATGACTGTCTCTTTGAGCCTGCCTGTATGAGGGGCACCAGGACACCGTGTGCCAGGCCATTGGCGCCTACGTCGCTGCATGCCAGAGCCAGGGCGCTGCCGTGCGGCCGTGGCGCACCGCCGCCTTCTGCAGTACGGGGGACTAAGGGGGCTCAGGGTGTACAGGGGTGTTGTGGAGGGCAGAGATGGACACGGGTTGGTCAAGGAGTTTTGGACTGTCCGTGGAGGATTTTGGGGCATCTGGCAYGGGGAGAGGAGTTGGGGCTGTCTATGGGGGCTTTGGATTGTCCATGGCAGGTTTGAGGTGTTCATGGGAGTTTTTGGGTCTCCATGGGGAGTATCTCCATTTGGGACACCATTTAGGATGACAGTAGCAGTTTTGGGATCTGCAGAGGCAGTTTTGGGTGCCCATGTGGGGGTTTTGAGGATCCACAGGGGTTTTGGAGTCTGCCTGGAGAGATTTGGTGTGTCAGTGGGGATTTTTGGGGTGTCCATGGGAGGTTTGGGGTCTGCACAGGGAAGTTTGAAGCTTGGCTGAGGTGTGGTGTTTTGGGGTTTCAGATGGGATTTTTGGAGTGTCCATGGGGGCTTGGGGTTCACATGTGGGAATTTGGGGTCTGCATGGGGAGTTTTGGGGCATCTTTGGAAATTTAGGGTTTCCATGAGAATTTTGGGGGTTTGCAGGGGGCCTTTGTACAAAACCTGTTTTGGAGGGGTAAAAGGGGACAGAGTGAAAAAGAGGGGGGTTGAAATGGGGTTTTGAGAGACACGGCAGTAGGGAAAGGGTTGTTTGGGGATGCAAGAGCTGCTTTTGGGTTTCACACTCCATTTTTGGTGCGCACTCTGAGCTGTACAGACCCTTTATGGTGTGCTAACCGAGGGTTTGGCATGCAAAGCATGATTTTGGGGTTGAAAACCTTGTCTTTGGTGTGCCATCACTCCTGTTTTGGTGTGTAAACCATGGGTTAGAGGTGCGCAGAACCCTAGTTTTTGGGGATGCAACCCCTGTTTTTGGGGATGCAAACCCTATTTTGAGAGGTTAACCCCACTTTTTGGTGTTCCTTTTCGGGACCCTCGCCCCTCTCTCCCCCAGGTGGATGGAGAGCACCACTTGCTGCCACTGTGGCTGCGGGGGGGCGCAGTGGGGGTGGCGCAGGTGGGGTCCCACCGGCTGCTCCAGGTGCAGGGGGGCCCCAAAATCCTCTATGACGGCAATGCGTACGTGGTGCTGACGCTGCCCTCCCCATCCCGCCACCCCCGCGGCCTCTGCGGCAACTTCAACGGGGACCCCGAAGACGACGACCCTGACAGAATGGCTCTGGGCAGCCCCCTCCCAAACTGCACCCAGCCGGTGCTCGCCCCCAGCTGCTCCCCGGCCCAGTCGCGGCGCTGCGCAGCGCTGGCAGACCCCGAGGGGCCCTTTGCAGGGTGTCACGGGGCAGTGCCACCCCGCGCGTACCTGGGCACCTGTGAGCGCCAGGTGTGCAGGGCGGGGGGCGACCCCTGCCCCAGCTTTCAGGGCTACGCAGCTGCGTGCCAGGCGGCCGGAGGCGCGCTCCGGGAGTGGCGGGACACCACGGGTTGCCGTGAGTACAGGGGTTGGGAATTTTGGGGGTTCGGGAAATGGACGTGACAGGGAATTTTGAGTGCTGACATTTTGGGGGGCTGGGAGGTTGGGGGTCAGGTGTTTTTGTGGGGGCAGGAATTCTGCAGGGAGTGGATATTGTGGTGAGGGTGGGAATCTGGAGGTCTAGTGGGTGGAAGGGACCAGGAGCTCATTCCTGCATATAATGCCCATGCTCCTGGGTTCATGTTCCCATTGCTAAGCTCACACCTGGGGGACCTTCCCAAGGGATCTGCCCTGCCAACCAGGACCCCCCCATCACACCCCCAAAGGGGAACCCTCCCCAAAATGGGAAGCCCGTTTCCCTCAGTGGTCCCCCACCACCCCTAGTGCGCCCAATGCCCTCAAATGGGAGCCCCTTGCAACCACGCACCCTAAAGATGTGATCGCATCAATCCCAGAAGACACCCATCGAGCCCAGTTGAGCCCCCATTGACTCCCTTTGTTCTTCCCTCCCTCTCCCAGCCCTCACCTGCCCTGCCAAGAGCCAGTACCAGCTGTGTGCCCGCACCTGTGAGCACACCTGTGCAGGTGTGTCAGCCCCGCCACCCTGCAGTGAGCGCTGCTTTGAGGGGTGTCAGTGTGCCGAGGGGCTGCTGTTCGATGGGACCCGCTGTGTCACTCCGGGGAGCTGCGGCTGCCTCCACCAGGGACGCTACTTCCAGGTGGGTGTGGCCCCAGTGCCTCCCACTACAGCCCAGTTCAGCCCCAGACTGCCTCCCACCTACACGCCCAGTTCAGCCCCAGACCCTCCCACTACAGCCCAGTTCAGCCCAGTGCTCCCACTACGCCCGTTCAGCCCAGACCCTCCACTACACCCAGTTCAGCCCCAGTGCCTCCACTACAGCCAGTTCCACCCAAGACCCTGCCACACTGCCAGCTCTCCCGCTTCCCAGTACAGCCCAGTTCAGCCCCAGTGCCTCCCACTACAGCCCAGTTCAGCCCCAGACCCTCCCACTACAGCCCAGTTCAATGCAAAAAAGAACACATCCCCCACATACCACAGGTGAGCAGGGAGGGGGGGGGGGGGGGGGGGGGGGGGGGGGGGGGGGGGGGGGGGGGGGGGGGGGGGGGGGGGGGGGGGGGGGGGGGGGAGGGGGGGGGGGGGGGGGGGGGGGGGGGGGCAGGGGGGGGGGGATGGGGGGGGGGGGGTGGGCGGGGGGGGGGGGGGGGGGGGGGGGGGGGAGGGGGGGGGGCGGGGGGGCGGGGGGGGGGGGGGGGGTGGGGGGGGGGGGGGGGGGGGGGGGGGGGGGGGGGGGGGTGGGGGGGGGGGGGGGGGGGGGGGGGGGGGGGGGGGGGGGGGGGGGGGGGGGGGGGGGGGGGGGGGGGGGGGGGGGGGAGGGGGGGGGGGGGGGGGGGGGGGGGGGGGGGGGAGGGGGGGGGGGGGGGGGGGGAGGGGGGGGGGGGGGGGGGGGGGGGGGCGGGGGGGGGGGGGGGGGGGGGGGGGGGGGGGGGGGGGGGGGGGAGGGGGGGGGGGGGGGGGGGGCGGGGGGGGGGCGGGGGGGAGTGGGGGGGAGGGGGGGGAGGCGGGGGGGGGGGGGGGGGGGGGGGGGGGGGCGAGGGGGGGGCGGGGGGGGGGGGGGGGGGGGGGGGGGGGGGGGAGGGGGGGGGGGGGGGGGGGGGGGGGGGGGGGGGGGGGGGGGGGGGGGGGGGGGGGGGGGGGGGGGGGGGGGGGGGGGGGGGGGGGGGGGGGGGGGGGGGGGGGGGGGGGGGGGGGCGGGAGGGGGGGGGGGGGGGGGGGGGGGGGGGGGGGGGGGGGGGGGGGGGGGGGGGCAGGGGGGGGGGGGGGGTGGGGGGGGGGGGGGGGGGGCGGGGGAGGGGGGGGGGGGGGGGGGGGAGGGGGGGGGGGGGGGGGGGGGGGGGGGGGGGGGGGGGGGGGGGGGGGGGGGGGGGGGGGGGGGGGGGGGGGGGGGGGGGGGGGGGGGGGGAGGGGGGGGGGCGCGCGGCAGTGGGCGCGGGGGGGGGCGCGGAGAGGCGGGGGGGGGGGGGGGGGGGGGGGAGGGCCGCGAGTGGGGCGAGGGCGCCAGGGCCGCGCGCGCACTAGCGAGGCGCCGGAGAGGGCGAGGGCGCGAGTGCGGCGCCGCACGTGGAGAGCCCAGTGTGGGCCAGCGCCGAGGAGCGGCGGTCCCGAGCGGACGAGGGCGCGCGAGGGTGCAAGGGCGCTGCGGCGAGTGCGGGCTCCCGGGAGCGGGGAGCGAGGGCGCGCGAGGGGGGCGGAGGCGGGCGCGGCGAGTGCCGGGCGCACGAGGCAGGGCGCGCGGAGGGGCGTGGCCGGAGCCGGGGGGGAGGGCGGGGGTGGCCGCGGTCGGCGAGGGCGTGCGGCTGCAAGGGGGGGGGGGGGGGGGGGGGGGGGGGGGGGGGGGGGGGGGGGGAGGGGGGGCGCGCGAGCGGGGCTGGCGGGGCGGCCGGGGAGGGGGCGCGGGGGCGGAGGGGAGCGAGGCGGGGGGGGGCGAGTGAGCGGAGGGGGGGGGGGGGGGGGGGGGGGGGAGGGGGGGGCGCGGGCGAGGGGGCGGCGGGGGGGGCGGCGACGAGGGCGGCGGGGGCGGAGGCGGGGAGGGGGGCGTGGCGGCGGGGGGCGGGGGGGGGGGCGGGGAGTGGGGGGCGCGGCAGCGGGGGGGGCGGGGGGTGCGCGGCGAGGAACGAGGCGGAGGGGGCAGCGGGGGGGGGGGGGGCGGGGGGGGGGGGGGGGGGCGAGGGGGGTGGGTGCGGCCGCTGGGGGGTGGTGCCGGGTGGGGGGCTGAGGGGTGCGGGGCGCGGAGTGCGCGCCTCCGTAGGGGTGCGCCGGCCGAGGGAGGTGGGGGTGCGCGTGGAGGGGGCGGCGGAGCGGGAGGTGGCGGGGGGGGGGGGGGGGGGGGGGGGGGCTGGGCGGCGCGGAGGGAGTGGCGTGGAGGGGGGGGCGGGCGCGGCGGGGGGCGGTGGGCGGGGGCGAGGGGGCGGTGGAGGGGCGCGCGCGGGGGGAGCAGGGTGGCGCGGGGAGGAGGGAGGGGGGGGGGCGGCGGGTGGCGGGGCGCGGCGGGGGGGGGGGGGGGGGGGGCGGCGGCGGGGGGGGGCGGCCTGGTTTTGTTGTGGTGTTTTTTTTTTGTTTTTTTTTTTTTGGTTTTTCGGGTTTTTTCCTTGTTTTTTTTTGTTTGTTTTTGTTTTGGTGTTCTGGTTTGTTTTTTTTTTGTGGTTTTGTGTTGGTTTGTGTTTGTTTTTTTTTGTTTTGTTTGTTTTTGTTTGTGTTTTTTTGTTTTTTTGTTTTTTTTTTTTTTGTTTTTTTTTTTGTTTTGTTTCGTTTTTTTTTTTTTTTTTTTTTGTTGTGTTTTTTTGTTGTTTGTTGTTTGTTTGGTTTTTTTTTTTGTTTTTTTTTTTTTTTTTTGTTTTTTTTTTTTTTTTTTTTTTTTTTTTTTTTTTTTTTTTTTTTTTTTTTTTTTTGTTCCTTTTTTTTTTTTGTTTTTTTTGTTTTTTTTTTTTTTTTTTTTTTTTTTGTTTGTTTTAATTTTGTTGTTTTTTTTTTTTTTTTTTTTTTTGTTTGTGTTTTGTTTTTTTGTTTTTTTTTTTTTGTTTTTTTTTTTTTTTTGTTGTTTTTTTTTTTGTTGTTGTTTTTTGTTGTTGGTGTGTGTGTTTTGTTTGTTGTGTTTTTTTTTTTGTTTTTTTTTTTTTTTTTGTTTTTTTTTTTGTTGGGGTTTTTTGGCCTCCAAATGCTCCCAGTCCACTCAGTGTCCTTCCCAGTGTCTCCTAGCATGTCCCAGGGTCCCCCTGTGTCTCCACCAGTGTTCCCAGTGTCCCCCAGCAGATCCCAGTCCCCTAGTGTCCCCATGGGGATGTGCAGGGAGCATGGGGACTGGGGACATGGGCAACACTTGGGGATATGGGGGTTATCACCCCCCCCTCCCATGACACCTCACAGCATCATTACCCCATTTTTTGGCCATTCTAGGCAAATTTTCCTCACTTCCACATTTTGTCCATGAAAAAAATTGCCAAGACCATCCTGACTCCTGACTGCTCCCAGTCCTGCACCTGCCGGGGGCCTGGAGGTCTCCAGTGCCGCCCCTTCACTTGTCCCTTTGGCCACACCTGCGGCCTCCGCGATGGTGCCCACGCCTGCATCGCACATGAGGGGCGCTGCACCCTGTCCCCTGCCACCCGCTTTGTCACCTTCGACGGCATCACTGGGGCCACCCTGGCCACCGGCATCTATGTGGTGGCCAGCGTGTGTGACCCCCGGGACCCCGCGTGGTTCCGCCTGTTGGCGGATGTCAGGGACGCTGGGGACCAGCTGGCAGTGGTGGCACTTCACCTCTTCACTCGCTATGGCCTCGCCACTGTCCAGAGGGACAGGAATGTCTGGGTAAGTTGTCACCACCCTGGACGGCACCCAAAATGTTGTCACCGCTGTGTGGTCACCCTAAAAGGTTCTGCTGACCTTCATTTTAATTAAAGAAAAAACAATCAGTGTTTTTTCCCTGATTTCACACCAGGGTTTGTGGTGTCCATGACATGGGTTGTCCAATCCCACCACCACCATGGGATGTTCTCACCTTAATTTTGCTCCAAATTGCTCTTTGCCCTCCCCAGTTTCTTGCCAGTGAAGCACCTATGTGGGCGATGGTCACTAAGAGACATCCATAAATTGACACACCCCCTCATTTTGACCAAAATTGCTCTTTTCCCCAATTTCATGCTAGAGAAGTACCTACATGGGCTGTCCCTCATCCCACCCTCACCATGCCTTGATGCATGCCATCATTTTTCCACAAACTGCCTCTTTTCCATCCAGATTCCTCCAACTACCCTTCACCCCTGTATCACCCCAAATCCCCTTTTTTGCCCTCAATTTGGTGTTCTCCAGGTCAATGGGATCCCCACCCCTCTCCCCACGGAGCTCCCAGAATCGTTGACCATCACAGAGACGCGCACGACCCTCCGGATTGGGCGAATCCCGGGATTTCTGGTGGAGCTGGGCACTGTAGGGGTGACGGTGGAGGTGCCCAGGGAAGCGCGGGCGACGCTCTGTGGCCTCTGCGGCGACTACGACGGTGCCACCAGCAACGACCTGCGAGGGCCCGATGGGACAGTGACGGGCGATGCGCGGGCGCTGGCCCAGGCCTGGCGGGCACCCGACTTTACCCAGGTGGGTGACACAACGGGGACACTGAGGGAGGGGGGATTTGGGTGTCTTGGGGACACTAGGGGAAAAAAGTGCCAGAAACAGGGGGAAATAGTCTAAAAAAGAGGGAAAGAGTACCCCAAAAAGGGAAAAGAAGCCCCAAAAAATAGAAAAGAGATAAAAAAGGGGGAAAAGAGCTCCCAAAAAGGAGAAAAGGGCCCCAAAAAGATAGGCAAAGAGACCACAGGAGAGAACGAGCCAAAACTGGAGAAAGGACCCCAAAATAAAGGAAAAATGAGCAAAAAAAGGAGAAAGAGCACAGAGAGGGAAAACCACAAAAGATGGGAAAATAGAAAAGATGGATAATAGATCCAGAAATGCAGAAAGGAGCCCAAATATAGGGAGAAGAGCAAAAGAAACAGAAAAAAATGCACCAAAAGAGGAAAATAAGAGACATGTGAAAGAGATGAAAAAAGGAGAAAGAGGGGAGAAATGGTGGGAAGAATCCACCAAATGAGATTAAGAGCTCAAAAATATGGGAAAATACACCGAAAATGATTGAAGGACCCAAAAGGGGGGGGGGCAGTATAAAAATAGAAGAGTAAAAAAAATGGGGGAAAAGAGCCAGAAGCAGAGGAAAAAAACCCCAAAATATGGGAAAATATATGAAAAAGGAGAGGGGAGGGTCAAAAAGAGAGATTCTGAAACAGGGAACAGAGTATCCCAAAAGGAGGGGAGGGGGGTGAGAAGCATAAAAAAGTGAACAAAAAACGGGTGAACACCCTCCAAAAGTGGGGAAAGAGACAAAAAAACAGAGAGGGAAGAGTTCAAAATGGAGCGGAAAGACCGAAAAAAGGGGGAAAGACCCTAAACTGGCCCCAAAATCCCCCTCGATTTTGCCTTTCTTCCGACCCAGTGATGTGGAAAATTGACATTTCACCTGGGTGGCCGCGCCTCATCGCCGACGTCATCCTCAAACCGCTTCAGATCCGGAGAACCCGGATTTTTATAACCTCCAAAAGTGTGCTTCGACCCCAGAATAAAACCTGGGGGAAAAGCCGTTTGCGGGTGATCTGGAGATAAAATCCTGGGAATTCTGGGAAAAGAGGAGCGTGCGAATCTTGCGGGGGGGGGGGAGGGCAATTGGGAGCGGGAGGGCTGTTCCCACCCTGTCCTGCCGCGGGCGGTCCGTGTCCCCCCCTCTCCCGGGTCCCCCCCGTCGGTCAATATCCCAATGCCTGAGTCCCACGGGGCGGGGGGAGGGAAGGGCGGGGGGGCACCCGGATGTTTGGGGCCGCAGAGGGGGAGGGGAGCGGCTTCCCGGACATCCGAGTCCCCCCGGGCAGGTGGGTGCCACGGCACACCCGGAGGGGACCCCTCACCATTATCCCCAGTTCCTCCCAGTACATACCAGTACCCACCCCCCGTCCCCTCCAGTATGCCCCCAGTATCCTCAGTCCCTCCCAGTACCTCTCCCCCAGTTCTTCCAGCCTCCCTCAGCTGACCCCAGTATACCCCATTGTCCCCAGTCCCTTCCAGTGCATTCCAGTACTCCCCTGCTATTTCCCATGATATTCCCAATTTCCTCCCAGTTTCTCCCGGTCCCCCCCAGTGCCTTCTACTGCATCCCAGTGTCACTCAGTGTCCCCCCCTGCCCATTTAATCCTTGCAGTGTCCCCCAGTATGTCCCAGCATCCCCCAGCATCTCCCATGCATCCCAGTCCCTCCCAGTGTCTCCTCCAGTGTCCACCCCAACACTCCCAGTGTCTTCCAGTATGTCCGACTATCCCCCAGTGCCTCCCAATGCACCTGGTCACACTCAGTGCCCCCAGTGTCCCCCCCAGCTTCCAGTGTCCCCAGCACATCCCAGACCCCCCAGTGTCCCCCCATGGTCCATCCAGTCCATTCCATCCCCCAGTTGTGGTCTGGGCAGAGACGGAACTGCCTGGGGCCCTGGGAGGTGCCACCTGGGGGTGTCCCATGTCACCCCCCCCTTCCCAGCCTGTCCCCTCCCTGGGGATAAAGTGGCTCCAGTCAGCACTGGGACAGACTGGGACCATGGCAGTGCGGTGAGTGGGGACACTGGTGGCATGGGGGACATGAGGACATATGGGACCTGCGGGCACATGGGACATGGTGGACACAGGGGAATATGGGGGATCAGGGGGGACATGAGGCTCATGGGGGGAACATGGGACATAGGGACATGTGAGAATTGGGGAACATGTGGGACATTGGGAGGGACATAGGGGGAACATGGGGACAAGGGAACATGGGGGGGTCATTAGAGGCATGCTGGACATGGGGAAGACATGGAGGCATGGGTATATGGGACATTGGGGACATGGGAAGATGGAGGGGTCACAGGGGATTTGGGGACGTGGTTGATGGGGGATTCCCTCACATTCCCCCAGGTCTGGACAGATGAAGGTCTCCCCCATCCTCCTCCTCTTCCTCCTCTGCCACACAGAGGAGTGGGGACCCCTGGGGACATCAGGGACCTTTGTGGGACCCCTGGGTGAGTTTGGGGTTCGAGGCTTATACTGGGGAGGTGCTAACCCCATACTGGGAGGTTCTGGAGTGATACTGGGGGTCCTATGTCCATAGTGGGAGGTCCCAGTCCCATACCATGAGGTCTCATGCGCATACTGGGGGGTCCCAGCTCAATACTGGGACATCTCAGTCCTCTACCAGCAGACCCCAGAGCTACACTGGTGGTTCTGGGGTGACACTGGTGGTTTCTGACCCATATGGAATGTCCCAGGCTCATACTGGGAGGTCCCAGCTCCATCCTTGGAGGTCCCAGGTGCCACGCGGTGTGCCTCCCAGGTGGGGTCCTGTGTGCCACTGGGTGTGTGTCCCAGGTGTGTGACAGGTGTGTGTCCCCAGGTGGGGTCCTGTACCCCTTTGGGCCAGGGGTGGGGGATGAGGCCACCCTCCACGAGGATGACGGGACGAGCCCCGAGATCTTCCTACAGGAAAGCTTCTCCTTCTTTGGGCATGCCCACCACTCGCTCTACGTGAGTCATGTGACCAGGGGGACATGGGGGATGTGGCTTTTGGTGGGAGACACAGGTGGGGGTGACCCCAAGGGAGGATGACAACTTGGATGGGGCACCAGAGATGGTGTCACCTCCTTCTTTTCCTCTTTGACCTTGTGGGTGTGTGGGGACCACGAGCATATCAGGTATACCCGTGGGACCCCCGGGTAAATGCGGATCCCTGGGGACATGAGGAAACCCCTGTGGGGCCCTGAGGTGGTTTTGGTGTTTCAGGCCCATACTGATAGGTTCTGGGGTGACACTGAGTCTCCTAAGCCCACACTGAGAGGCTCTGGGATGACACCAGAGATCCCAGACCCATACTGGGAGGTTCTGGGTGACAGACTGGAGGTTAGGGATCATCACAGTTGGTGCCACCATGGTTAAGGGGTCACCATGGTTGGGATCCCCATGAGTGGAGGGAGACGCTGTACCTGGGACCACTGTGGACGGTCACTGTGGCTGGTTCCACCATGGTTGGTAGCACCATGGTTGGTGCCCTCCAGGTGACCTTTGCCAACAATGGTCTGGTGTCCCTTGGGACAATGGTCCCCAAGCTCACTCCCCAGCCCTTTCTACTGGCAGGCCACCACCCCTTCTGGTACCAGATGATTAATTGTCCACACCTGATGAATTCACACAAGGCTGCTTCAAAACCCACTGGCCCATGGAAGTGCACAGTGCCCCTGGTGTGAAGAGAACTGGGAGTTCACTGGCCCCAGTGCCCTGCCACTCCACCAGGTCAGCTGTAACACTGGGGTCARCAACCACCAGGGACCACCAGAGAGATCCCAGCACAGATGAACACGTGTGCAAAGGGGAGGGAACATACGTGAATGACTTTGGGTACATGGCTTTCACATGTATGTTTATTCTTGGACAATCACTGAATATGTCTGTAAAATACATTTCATAAACAGGAACTTTCCTGCATTTAGCAGGGACGGTAGTTTGGAAGAGATGTCCCCTCCTGCATCTGACCAAATAAAGAATGCTGCTTCTTAATGCTATGTTGGTGTTAAGGAGGTTTTTTTATTTTTACCAATTATTTGTAATAGTTTTGACAATGCAGGTGGAACATACTTCTGAAATTCAGTGGATCCAAGGGATTGCAGGACCTCTTCGAGACTCACAGGGTTTTTAAAACTCTAAAAAGAGCTGTAGTGCCAACCTCTGCATTG
>VKON01000832.1:32241-50423 GCA_009741485.1 Malurus cyaneus samueli | reverse complement strand
AAAAGAGAAGATACCTGCTCACCCGACAGCCTCGGCGGAGACCTGTGCCTGTGATACCGGCCACGTGCTCAGCAGTGAGCAGTGTGTGCCAGTGTCCCACTGTGGCTGCACCCGTGATGGCCATTACTACTGCCCCGGTGAGGAGTTCTGGGGTGGTAACACCTGTTGCTCCAGGTGCAGGTGTGACACGGAGCTGGGAATGGTGGTGTGCAAGGAGTCGGGCTGTAAGCTGGGTGAGGTGTGCACAGTGGTGAAGGGAGTGCGGCGGTGCGTGGCCAACAACCGGTCCATCTGCACGGCCACTGGTGATCCCCACTACACCACCTTCGATGGGCACCGCTACGACTTCATGGGTACCTGCATCTACCTGTTGGCTGGGCTGTGCTCCACTGACCCCACCCTCATCTCCTTTGCTGTCACTGTGGAGAACAATCATCGTGGCAGCCGCCTGGTCTCCTTCACTAAGGGGGTCACTGTGGGGGTGTACAACATGACCCTCAGCCTCAGCCAGGAACATCGTCAGAAGGTCAAGGTAGGGATGAAGCAGGTGATGGGGGTGGTTCAGAGTTCATTGCATGGCATTTGGGGAGGGCTCAAGGCAATAGTATGGTCTTCAGGTGCACTTCAAGGTCATCACATGACCCCTGGGTGAGATTTCAAGGTCCTTTTAAGGTGTTTAGGTAGGTTTTGAGGTAATTTCAAGGCCCTCTGGTTGAGTTTCAAGATCTTTATATGGTGTTTTGCTGGGCTGCAAAGCCCTTGTGTGGCATCTGGGTGGGTTTCAAAGTCATTCCATGGCACTGGGTTAGGTTTCAAGGTCATTCTGTGGTCTTCAGCTGGTCTTCAAGGTCATTCTGTGACACCTCGGTTTCAAATTCATTGCATGAGCTCATGCTGCTCATGATTCTTTCCAGATCAATAGAGTCCTGTTGGACCTCCCTTTCACCCACAACCACCAGCTCCAGGTGTCCCTCCGTGGCGTCCACGGCTTCATCACCACTGACGTGGGTGTCACCGTCACCTTTGATTGGTACAGCTACGCCCGCGTCATCATCCCCAGCACCTACGCCGGCACAGTCTGCGGCCTCTGCGGCAATGCCAATGGCGACCCCCATGACGACTTTGTCACCCGCGATGGGCACCGTGCTGACAATGAGACCCACCTGGGGGACAGCTGGAAGGTTGGCGATGTCCCCGGGTGCTCACCTGGGTGCAGCGAGGGCTGCCAGGTGTGCAGTGACGCCCAAAAACGCACCTATCGTGGGGACAAGCACTGCGGGCTGCTGGGGAAGAAACGGGGGCCCTTTGCCGCCTGCCACGATGTCATTGACCCTGGCCCTTACATGGATGACTGTCTCTTTGATGCCTGCCTGTATGAGGGGCACCAGGACACCGTGTGCCAGGCCATTGGCGCCTACGTCGCTGCATGCCAGAGCCAGGGCGCTGCCGTGCGGCCGTGGTGCACCGCCGCCTTCTGCAGTACGGGGGACTAAGGGGGCTCAGGGTGTACAGGGGTGTTGTGGAGGGCAGAGATGGACACGGGTTGGTCAAGGAGTTTTGGACTGTCCGTGGAGGATTTTGGGGCATCTGGCAAGGGGAGAGGAGTTGGGGCTGTCTATGGGGGCTTTGGATTGTCCATGGCAGGTTTGAGGTGTTCATGGGAGTTTTTGGGTCTCCATGGGGAGTATCTCCATTTGGGACACCATTTAGGATGACAGTAGCAGTTTTGGGATCTGCAGAGGCAGTTTTGGGTGCCCATGTGGGGGTTTTGAGGATCCACAGGGGTTTTGGAGTCTGCCTGGAGAGATTTGGTGTGTCAGTGGGGATTTTTGGGGTGTCCATGCAGGGAGGCTGGGCGAGTCTGCAAGGCGCAATTTGCACCACGCCTTGGCTAGGTCGCTGGTGTTTGGTCTTCAATGGATTTTGGGATGTGTACACTCTGCGGCGCTTGGGTTCACCATTGGAATCTGGCGTCCGCATGCGGACTTGGGGAATTCCTTTGGAAATTTTAGGGTTTCATGAGACATCTTTGGGGGTTTTGCCACCGGGCCTTTGTACAACAACCCTGTTTGGAGGGCTAACAAGGGGACAGCAGTGACAAGATGGGGGGTTGAAATTGCGGGTCTTGACTGAGACACCGGCAGTAGGGAAAGGGGTTGTTTGGCGGATGGCAAGAGCTGCTGTTATCGGGTTTCAACTCCATTTTGGTGCGCAAATCTGACGTACAGAACCTCTTATGGTTTGCTACACGAGGGTTTGGCATGCACAGCAGTGCTTTCGGGGCTTGAAAACGTTTGTCTTTGTGTGCCCACTTGTTTTGGGTGTGTACACCATGGGTTTACCGACGTGCCGCCAACCCCTAACTCCTAGTCTTGGGATACCGTTTTTTGGGGCACCCCCCCAAACCCATTTGACCAGGCTCTCACACCCATTTCTCGTGTTCCTTTTGGGACCTCCCCCTCTCTCCTCGCAGGTGGATGGAGAAGCACACTTGTGCGCACTGAGGTGGGGGGGCGAGTGGGTGGCTGGCTGCAGTGGTGGTCCTCAGGCTGCTCCAGGTTCAGGGGGGCCCCAAATTCTGTTATGACGGCAATGCGTACGCTCTCGAGCTGACTGCCTACCCATCCGCCACCCAGGGGCCTCTGCGGCAACTATTTCAGGGTCAGGGACCGAAGCCACGACGACCTGAAGAATGGCTCTGGGCATCCGCCACGCCCCAGCGGGCTCGTCCCCACTGCTCCCCGCCAGTCGCGGCGCTGCGCAGCGCTGAGACCCCGAGGGGCCCTTTTTGCAGGGTGTCACGGGCAGTGCCACTTCCCGCGTTACCTGGGCACTGTGAGCGCCAGTGTGCAGGGCGGGGGGCGACCCCTGCCTTTCAGGGCTCGCAGCTGCGTGCCAGGCGGCCGGAGGCGCGCTCCGGAAGTGCGGGACACCACGGGTGCCGTGAGTACAGGGTTGGGAATTTTGGGGGTTCGGGAAATGGACGTGACAGGGAATTTTGAGTGCTGACATTTTGGGGGCTGGGAGGTTGGGGGTCAGGTGTTTTTGTGGGGGCAGGAATTCTGCAGGGAGTGGATATTGTGGTGAAGGTGGGAATCTGGAGGTCTAGTGGGTGGAAGGGACCAGGAGCTCATTCCTGCATATAATGCCCTGCTCCTGGGTTCATGTTCCCATTGCTAAGCTCACACCTGGGGACCTTCCCAAGGGATCTGCCCTGCCAAACCAGGACCCCCCCATCACACCCCCAAAGGGGAACCCTCCCCAAAATGGGAAGCCCGTTTCCCTCAGTGGTCCCCCACGCACCCAGTGCACCCAATGCCCTCAAATGGGAGCCCCTTGCAACCACGCACCCTAAAGATGTGATCGCATCAATCCCAGAAGACACCCATCGAGCCCAGCTGAGCCCCCATTGACTCCCTTTGTTCTTCCCTCCCTCTCCCAGCCCTCACCTGCCCTGCCAAGAGCCAGTACCAGCTGTGTGCCCGCACCTGTGAGGCACACCTGTGCAGGTGTGTCAGCCCCGCCACCCTTGCAGTGAGCGCTGCTTTGAGGCAGCCGACTGCTGCATGTTGCCCCGTGCCTGGGAGTGCGCCTCCACGGCTCGCCCCGCCCAGCTCCCAGTTCAGCCCAGTCGCCCTCCACTCAGCCCAGTTCACCCCCTCCCACTACAGCCCAGAGCCCCAGCTCAGCGTAGCCACTCCCCTGCCCAGTTCACCCAGGCCCACGCAGCCCCAGTTCCACTACCCCTCAGCCCAGCCTCCCCAGCGCGTCTCAGCCCAGTCGCCAGCTGCCTCACTACAGCCACAGTCGGCCCCAGTGCCTCCACTCGACACCGCCAGTCAGTCCCGCCCCTCCACTACAGCCCAGTTCAGCCCTAGCTCCTCCAGGCCCTATGTTGATCCCACTTCTCTCCAGTGTACCCAGATATCCAGTCCCAGTGTCCCCCACCCATCATTCTCCCCAGTGTGTCCCACTTTCCCAAACACATCACCACGTGTGTCCCTGCTTACTCTAGTGCTCTCCAGTCCCCTCCAGTCTCCCCATATTCCTGTATTGTTCACAGTGCTCCTCCCAGGGTATTCTAGTCCTCCCCACTTGGCCCCACAGTGTTCCCAATCTCCCAGTTTGTCCTGTTCCCCACCAGTGCTCCAACGCATCAGTCCACTCAGTGTCTCCCCAGTGTCTCCTAGCATTTCCCTCCACCCGTCCCCGTGCCCAGTCCCAGGTCCCCAGCAGATCCCAGTCCCTAGTGTCCATGGGGATGTGCAGGAGCATGGGAAGGGGGACATGGGCAAACATTGGGGATATGGGGGTTATCACCCCCTCCCCCTCCCATGACACCTCACAGCATCATTATCCCCATTTTTTGGCCATTTCTAGGCAAATTTTCCTCACTTTCCACATTTGTCATGAAAACAATTGCAAGACCATCCTGACTCTGATGCTCCCCGTCTACCTGCGGGCCTGGAGGTCCCCAGTGCCGCCCTTCACTTGTCTTTGGCCACAGCGCGGCCTCCGCGAATGGTGCCCACGCCTGCATCGCAGCGCCCTGTCCCCTGCCACCCGCTTTGTCACCTTCGACGGCATCACTGGGGCCACCCTGGACACCGGCATCTATGTGGTGGCCAGCGTGTGTGACCCCCGGGACCCCGCGTGGTTCCGCCTGTTGGCGGAGTCAGGGACGCTGGGGACCAGCTGGCAGTGGTGGCACTTCACCTCTTCACTCGCTATGGCCTCGCCACTGTCCAGAGGGACAGGAATGTCTGGGTAAGTTGTCACCACCCTGGAGGCAACCAAAATGTTGTCACGCTGTGTGGTCACCCTAAAAGGTTCTGCTGACCTTCATTTAATTAAAGAAAAAAAAACAATCAGTGTTTTTCCCTGATTTCACACCAGGGTTTGTTGGTGTCCATGACATGGGTTGTCCAATCCCACCACCACCATGGGTGTTCTCACCTTAATTTTGCTCCAAATTGCTCTTTGCCCTCCCCAGTTTCTTGCCAGTGAAGCACCTATGTGGGTGATGGTCACTAAGAGACATCCATAAATTGACACACCCCCTCATTTTGACCAAAATTGCTCTTTTCCCCTCAATTTCATGCTAGAGAAGTACCTACATGGGCTGTCCCTCATCCCACCCTCACCATGCCTTGACGCATGCCATCATTTTTCTCAAAACTGCCTCTTTTCCATCCAGATTCCTCCAACTACCCTTCACCCCTGTATCACCCCAAATCCCCTTTTTGCCCTCAATTTGGTGTTCTCCAGGTCAATGGGATCCCACCCCTCTCCCCACGGAGCTCCCAGAACGATGACCATCACAGAGACGCGCACGACGCTCCGGATTGGGCGAATCCGGATTTCTGGTGGAGCTGGCACTGTAGGTACGGTGGAGGTGCCCAGGAAGGCGGGCGACGCTCTGTGCCTCTGCGGCGACTACGACGGTGCCACAGCAACGACTGCGAGGGCCCGATGGAAGTGACGGGCGATGCGCGGGCGCTGCCAGGCCTGGCGGGCACCCGACTTTACCAGGTGGGTGACACAAGGGGACACTGAGGGAGGGGGATTTGGGTGTCTTGGGGACACAGGGGAAAAAAGTGCCAGAAAGAGGGGAAATAGTCTAAAAAAGAGGGAAAGGTCCCCAAAAGGGGAAAGAAGCCCCAAAAATGAAAAGAGATAAAAAAGGGGGAAAAGAGCTCCCCAAAAAGGGAGAAAAGGGCCCCAAAAAGATAGGCAAAGACAAAAAAACAGGAGGAGAACGAGCCAAAACTGGAGAAAGGACCCCAAAATACAGGAAAAATGAGCAAAAAAAGGAGAAAGAGCACAGAGAGGGAAATAACCAAAAGATGGGAAAATAGAAAAATAGGAATATAGATCCAGAAATGCAGAAAGGACCCAATATAGGGGAGAAGAGCACAAGAAACAGAAAAAAATTGCACCCAAAAGAGGAAATAACTAAGACATGTGGAAAGAGATGAAAAAAGGAGAAAAAAGAGAAAAAAAAATCCAAAAAAAAAAAAAAAAAAAAAAAAAAAAAAAAAAAAAAAAAAAAAAAAAGAAAAAAAATGGGGAAAGAGCCAGAAGCAGAGGAAAAAAACCCCAAAATATGGGAAAATATATGAAAAAGGAGAGGGGAGGGTAGCAAAAAGAGAGATTCTGAAACAGGGAACAGAGTATCCCAAAAGGAGGGGAGGGGGTGAGAAGCATAAAAAAGTGAACAAAAAACCGGGTAACACCCTCCAAAAGTGGGGAAAGAGACAAAAAAACAGAGAGGGAAGAGTTCAAAAATGGAGCGGAAAGACCGAAAAAAGGGGGAAAGACCCTAAACTGGCCCCAAAATCCCCCTCGATTTTGCCTTTCTTCCGACCCAGTGATGTGGAAAATTGACATTTCACCTGGGTGGCCGCGCCTCATCGCCGACGTCATCCTCAAACCGCTTCAGATCCGGAGAACCCGGATTTTTATAACCTCCAAAAGTGTGCTTCGACCCCAGAATAAAACCTGGGGGAAAAGCCGTTTGCGGGTGATCTGGAGATAAATCCTGGGAATTCTGGGAAAAGAGAGCGTGCGAATCTTGCGGGGGGGGGGGAGGGCAATTTGAGCGGGGAGGGCTGTTCCCACCCTGTCCTGCCGCGGGGTTCCGTGTCCCCCTTCTCCCGGGTCCCCCCCCGTCGGTCAATATTCCAATGCCTGAGTCCACGGGGCGGGGGGAGGGAAGGGCGGGGGGGCACCCGGATGTTTGGGCGCAGAGGGGGAGGGGAGGTCCCGGACATCCGAGTCCCCCGGGCAGGTGGGTGCCACGGCACACCGGGGGACCCCTCCCATTATCCCCAGTTCTCCAGTACATACCAGTACCCACCCCCCGTCCTCCAGTATCCCCAGTATCCTCAGTCCCTCCAGTACTCTCCCCAAGTTCTTCCGCCTCCCTCAGCTGACCCCAGTTACCCCTTGTCCCAGTCCTTCCAGTGCATTCCAGTACTCCCGCTATTTTTCCCATGATATTCCCAATTTCTCCCAGTTCTCCCGTCCCCCCAGTGCCTCTACTGCATCCCAGTGTCACTCAGTGTCCCACCCCCCGTGCCCATTTAATCCTTGCAGTGTCCCCCAGTATGTCCCAGCATCCCCCAGCATCTCCAATGCATCCCAGTCCCTCCCAGGTCTCCAGTGTCCACCCAACACTCCCAGTGTCTTCCAGTATGTCCGACTATCCCCCAGTGCTCCCAATGCACCTGTCACACTCAGTGCCCCCAGTGTCCCCCCCAGCCTTCCAGTGTCCCAGCACATCCCAGACCCCCAGTGTCCCCCATGGTCCATCCAGTCATCCAGTCCCCCCGTTGTGGTCTGGGCAGAGACGGAACTGCCTGGGCCTGGGAGTGCACCTGGGGGTCCCATGTCACCCCCCCTTCCCAGCCTGTCCCCTCCCTGGGGATAAAGTGGCTCCAGTCACAGCACTGGGACAGACTGGGACCATGGCAGTGCGGTGAGTGGGGACACTGGTGCATGGGGGCATGAGGACATATGGGACCTGCGGGCACATGGGACATGGTGAGACAGGGGAATATGGGGGATCAGGGGGACATGGCTCATGGGGGGGGGAACATGGGGACATAGGGACATGTGAGAATTGGGGACATGTGGGACATTGGGGGACATTAGGGAACATTGGAGACAGGGGACATTGGGGGACATAGGACATGGGGACAAGGGGACATGGGGGGTCATTAGAGGCATGCTGGACATTGGGGAAGACATGGAGGGGCATGGGGTGATATGGGGACATTGGGGACATGGGGAAGATGGAGGGGTCACAGGGGATTGGGGACTGGTTGATGGGGATTCCCTCACATTCCCCCAGGTCTGGACAGATGAAGGTCTCCCATCCTCCTCCTCTTCCTCCTCGCCACACAGAGGAGTGGGGACCCCTGGGGACATCAGGGACCTGTGGGACCCTGGGTGAGTTTGGGGTTCGGGCTTATACTGGGGAGGTGCTAACCCCATACTGGGAGGTTCTGGAGTGATACTGGGGGTCCTATGTCCATAGTGGGAGGTCCCAGTCCCATACCATGAGGTCTCATGCGCATACTGGGGGGTCCCAGCTCAATACTGGGACATCTCAGTCCTCTACCAGCAGACCCAGAGCTACACTGGTGGTTCTGGGGTGACACTGGTGGTTTCTGACCATATGGAAGTCCCAGGCTCATACTGGGAGGTCCCAGCTCCATCCTTGGAGGTCCCAGGTGCCACGGTGTGCCTCCAGGTGGGTCCTGTGTGCCACTGGGTGTGTGTCCCAGGTGTGTGACAGGTGTGTGTCCCCAGGTGGGGTCCGTTACCTTTGGCCAGGGGTGGGGATGAGGCCACCCTCCACGAGGATGACGGGACGAGCCCCGAGATCTTCCTACAGGAAAGCTTCTCCTTCTTTGGGCATGCCCACCACTCGCTCTACGTGAGTCATGTGACCAGGGGGACATGGGGGATGTGGCTTTTGGTGGGAGACACAGGTGGGGGTGACCCCAAGGGAGGATGACAACTTGGATGGGGCACCAGAGATGGTGTCACCTCCTTCTTTTCCTCTTTGACCTGTGGGTGTGTGGGGACCCCTGGGACGTCAGGGATATGTGTGGAGACCCCTGGGGACATTGGGGACACCTGTGGGATCCTCAGGTGGTTTTGGGGTCCCAAGCCCATATTGGGAGGCTCTGGGACGACACAGGATCCCAGACCCATACTGGGAGGTTTTGGGTGATAGTCTGGAGGGTGGAGATCATCCGCAGTCTGGTGGCCACCATGACAGTGATCACCATGATTGGGATCCCCATGACTGGAGATACTGTGCCTGGGACCACTGTGGGGTGTCACTGTGGTTGGTGCCCCCCAGGTATATCCTATGGGTGACCTTTGCCTGCAGGTGAACAACAATGGTGTGGTGTCCTTTGGGACAATGGTCCCAGAGTTCACCCCCCAGCCCTTCCCGCTGCCAGGCCACCGCCCCTTTGTGGCACCATATTGGGCTGATGTCGATACCCGTCTGGGAGGGGACGTCTTCTACCGGCAGAGCCGGGACCCCGAGCTGCTGGCACGCCTGGCCCAGGATCTGGCACCTGCTGTGCCACCTGGGGACCCAACCCCACAGCCCACCTGGGCATTCGTGGCCACTTGGGACCGTGTGGCGTATTTTGGGGCTGCCTCAGACAAGGTGAGACATGGGACAAGGTGGGGGGGCTCAAATATCTGGACCTTCAACCATGATGTTCCTAACCATGGTGGCACCAAAGGACTGGGGATACAGGAATGGAGACAAAGCTGGGTGTCACGGTGACATGGTGACAATGTCCCCCTGCAGGTGAACACCTTCCAGGCTGTGCTGGCCTCCGACGGCGTCAACTGCTTTGTCCTGCTCAACTATGGGGATCTGCAATGGACAACTGGCATCGCTAACCAAGGGGACCCGCATACTGGGCTAGGGGGCATCCCCGCACAGGTGGAGACACAGAGAGGGACAGGGGACACTGGGTGTGGGGATATCCCTGTGCAGATGAGGACAGTCCAAGGGACAGGGGACACTGGGCTAGGAGGGGTTCTGGGCTTGAAGGGGTAAAGAGTTTTGGGGTGGAATTAAGGGGATTTGGGTGGAATTAAAGGGATTTGTGGTGAAATTAGGGGGATTTTAAGTAGGATTTAAGGGAATTTGGAGTAGACGTAAGGGGATTTGTGGTGAAAATGGAGATTTGGTGTAGGAATAGGGGATTTTAGGTGGAAGGTAGTGGATTTAGGATGAAATAAAGCTCATTTTGGGTAAAATTCAATGGGAATTTGGACAGAATTCACCCCCCACCTTCTTCTGTCCCCCATTTCCCTTCCTTCATGTCCACCCCTGTTCCCCTGTCTTCCCCACCCTGCAGGCTGGATTCAACAGTGGGGACGATGTCCACTACTACAATGTACCGGGGTCACGCACGCCCGCAGTGCAGACCCTCAGCCACCGCAGCAACCTGGGGGTCCCGGGGCGCTGGGCTTTCCGTGTTGACCACTTCGAGGCCACTGAGGGACCCCCCGAGACCCCTGGCTCTCCATCAAAGACTCCTGAGACACCCTGGAGCTCCTCAGTATCCCCCAACCCCCCCAAGACCACAGAGGAGAAGGTGTATGTCTGTGGGTCGTGAGCAGGTGACACCTGGGACATTTGGGGTAAGGGAGGTTTGCCTTCCAGCCCTCACCCCACCCCCACAGAAGGATGCCCCCACGGAGGCGCAATGGAAACAGCAATAAACACCTGCTGAGCAAGACCTGTGTGCAGGCGTGTGTACACAGATGCGTGTGGGCAGCAATACAGGTGTTGTGTGAAATGCGTACCCATCCCCATCTGTTCCCAAAAGGTGAGGGAATCAGCTGAGAAGGGAAATTGTCAGTAAGGGGTAACAACATCTGGATTGTACATGGGTGTTACACACATACCTGGGTAACACCTGGGTCACATAGATAGGACATGGGTACATCTGGATAACATATGGTGCCAGATGGACTACACCTGGCCAGCACTTGGCTCACACATTTCTACATGGTATTACACCTGGACAACACCTGGATCAACACTGATGTGGGTCCACCTGGATAACACCTGCTGCAATACAGTGCTATGCCTGGACAACACCTGGGTTGCACAGAGGTGTAGCATCACCTGGACATCACCAGCCCAGGTTGAGGGCTCCAACACTGAAACCAGGTGCAGAGTTAGGGAAATGGTTTGGGTTACAATTAGGGTTGTGGTTGGGTTAATAAACAGCTTTTAGTAAACAGCTATAATCCTTTATTTAATATTGGAAGGGCACAATTTTTTAGTTATCTTTTTTAGTTATCTTTTTGGGGTCAGGATGTCATAGAAAATAATGTGCTAGATTTTTAGTGAGAAATATTTTTCAGTTGAAGCCAGCATGCAGGGATGGTGCAGAGGAACTTGTAAAATCATCCAATATTAGGCCCTATTTCACTTTACATCTTTACATCGGCATCATCCTTTCTTACAGACCTTTGGTGAAAACAAAGGAGTCCGGGTTTACTTTCTAAATTAGTTACATTTTTCAAAGATCTGTTTATTAACTGACACCACGATCACTTAGGAGCAACTTCTCATTGGTGTGGAGGAGCCAAAAAGAGAAGGGGCTGATGGAGATGTCTCAAACACCAAGACCTAACCAAGGACTGTTGGTGAAGGAGCAAGAACAAGATGTGACTGTAGAAGGGGCTATGTGGGGGTAGGGCACCACTTTTCTGCTACAAACATCCTTGTTCCAGTCCCTGGGGACATAACAAACAAAAGACAGCATCAGCACAGGAAAGGGCAGAACAGGAAAGGGCAGAATCTGTCNAAGAGAACTGGGAGTTCACTGGCCCCAGTGCCCTGCCACTCCACCAGGTCAGCTGTAACACTGGGGTCARCAACCACCAGGGACCACCAGAGAGATCCCAGCACAGATGAACACGTGTGCAAAGGGGAGGGAACATACGTGAATGACTTTGGGTACATGGCTTTCACATGTATGTTTATTCTTGGACAATCACTGAATATGTCTGTAAAATACATTTCATAAACAGGAACTTTCCTGCATTTAGCAGGGACGGTAGTTTGGAAGAGATGTCCCCTCCTGCATCTGACCAAATAAAGAATGCTGCTTCTTAATGCTATGTTGGTGTTAAGGAGGTTTTTTTATTTTTACCAATTATTTGTAATAGTTTTGACAATGCAGGTGGAACATACTTCTGAAATTCAGTGGATCCAAGGGATTGCAGGACCTCTTCGAGACTCACAGGGTTTTTAAAACTCTAAAAAGAGCTGTAGTGCCAACCTCTGCATTGGGACTTCCACATTTAACCAAAGCATTGGAGATACTTGTGCATGAAGGGTGCCCCCGGCACTAGGGGTCTTGGCACAACGCTTGGGGTCATGGAAGCAGCCTCTGAAGTACTTTTCTGAACAACTGGACAATGACAGTACAGGATGACCTGCATTCTTGAGAGCAGTGGTAGCTGCAGAGCTTTTAATGCAGGAAGCACAAAAGTTAGTATTGTGACAAAAGATTATAATACATGCACCCCACATGGGAAGAACTGGTTTGGAACAAAAAGGAGGACATTGAATATCACCAGCAGGAGGCTGAAATATCAGTTTGCCCTACTGGAACAGGACAATGTTGAGCTTAAAGTAAACACTGCTTTGAACCTGGCCATGTTTCTCCAGGCTTCAGAAGAAGCCCAGAGACGTTTGTGTCATGACTGCTTGGTAACCACTGAACAAGTGTGCTCTGGCAGATGGGATCTTGGGATCCCACCCAGGACCCAGAACTGGATATGCACACTGGTGGGAACAGCAGAGTACAAATGGAAAGCATGCAAGCTGGGTGTGCAGTGGGACCCCTGAGCTGGGTAGTAGAAGCCCAGGCTTTATCTTTTAGTACATCAGCACAAAAAGCAGAATTAATGACCTTATCTAGGAATCTGTGAAGGAAAAAGGATAACATGGACTGATTTAAAATATGCTTTTGGAATAATGCGTGCCCATGGAGCTACATAGAAGGGAAGGAGATGTTTTCGGCACAGAGGTCTCCTTTCAAGTATCAAAAGAAGGGGCTGTGATGCCCTTGTAAAGCCCATCAGTTTGGACACTCCCCAGTTAATACAGGGAATCAATTGGCTGACAAAACAGCTCAAGAAGTTGCTGAAGAAGGTATCCTTTCACTAATACCTAGGAAAAAGTTGCATGTCCTAGAACAACAACCAAATTATTTAAAGCAGGACAGGCAGTTAGCCCCATATTAGGAAAATCCCAGCAGGTGATTGATAAACTCATGTGAATGGGTAATTGTACCTCCACAATTATTGTATAAAATAATGGAAATAAAACATCGGGAAACACATTAGGAAATAGAGAGTATGATAATTAGTTTACAAAGGAATTAGTAAGAACAAAAATGGCAGAAACTAATAAATCAGATTGTTGAAAAATAGGCAATTTGTTTTGCAAAATAATCCTGAGGAAAGAAGAAGGCATGCTTGACTTAAGGAGGAGATACCCCCTTGTGCATCTGGACAAATAAAGAATCCTGTTTCTTGATGCTACATTGGTGTTACAGAGTTTTGGGTTTTTTTTACCCAATTTTTGATAACATTGGTTTACGATGGTCCCCTGTTTATGGTGTCTCTGCATCACAGTGACCCGTATTCCCCGTGTCCCTCGTTCCCTCTGTCCGTCATTTCAAATGTCCTTCATACCACGTGTCACCCCACTCCCTATGCCCACCATTCCTGCTGTCCCGGTCCTTCTGTCCCTTTGCCACTGCCCCTCACTTCCAGTGTCCCCTGTTCTCAGTGTCCCAAATTACTGATGTACCCCCTCCCTGGTGTCCCCTATTCCTGTTGTCCCCTGTTCCCATTGTTCCCCATTCCAGGTCTCCCCTATTCCTGCTGTCTCCTGTCCCCAGAGGCCTCCTCCCTGCACTTCTCTGCCTCGACTCCCTGGGATTCTTCGCTGCAGGTTGCCTCTCTGAGCTCTCCTCACCTCCAGGTCTGCGACCTCAGCCCTCTCTCTTCATGTCCTCAGGAACCTCTGTTCCAGAGGCACCTGGGCACAGCCACCTCAAAGGCACCTCAGGTACACCTCAGGCTCATCCCAAGGGTGAGTGACCCTATGGTCATGGCCGTATAATGGCCATCTATGGTCATCTCTTGATTGATCCAAAAATGATCTGGGCAAAACTCCACAACTTATATAATTTGAAGTTGTGAAGTAGGTATGTTTATTGCAGCGCTGGGTGAGCAGGAGGTATTCCTCAAAGCCGCACACACCCCAGCACAGGCATCGCTTGGTATATATCAGGTTACATGTTACACATTCACTGAGTTTCACAATTCAGTATACATATTCATGACCTGTCCCCGCTTCATATTATAATGAGTTCAAAAGTAATTTCCGCGTGCTCACGCCTGCACAGTGTTATTTGGTAGTGGGCTCTGGGGGTCTCGGGAGGAAGTAAAATACTCATCCTCTTGTCTTGAACTTTTCACCTTTCTGTCTTGCGCATGCTCTCTGATTCCCTGGCCCAAGTCCAAACAACAACTCTGGTTTTAGCCAGCGTAGGGGTTCCACGAAGCTGGGTCACAGTCCCTGCTTTTGTCAATAATCTTTTACTCTCATTTGCTTTGACAAACACAATCAATGTTAAGTAAGCAATATACGCTGTCTAGCAAGAATTAGCAATATATACTGTTTAGCAAGCAGTTTCTAACAAGTTATCCCTTAACTTCTAACTTCCTTGCATCATGATCATGACCATTGCCTGCCCACAATCATCTCAACATCTCATGGTCACATCAGCTGTATGTCATCTCTTAATTTTCCCTAGTTAGATCCTGACAGGAGCCCTCAGTTGGTCTCTGATACTGATGGAGCAGGTTCCACACGTCAGTGCCGTCTTTCCAGCAGCTGGACATCAACTGGAGCAGGTCTACAAGATTCAGAATTGACACTGAAGCATCCCGAGCCCTGTCCCTAGGCCCAGGAGGACAGGTAGGAACAGGTGGCCCGGACACGTTGTGGCCCTGTTCCAGGCCAGTGGGACGCGCTTTGGAGCATCCCCAGCCTCCCGCCCCCGCTGAGGGACAGCGAGGGACAGCGCGGGGAGGGCCCGGCCTAAGCGCCCCCATCTTCCCCCTCCCCACATTCCGCTCCTGGGGAGCGCTGGGGGCCGAGGGGCGCAGGTGGGGTCCGAGCCGGGAGCGCTGAGCACAGCTGCCGATCTGCCTGGTAACTGGTGAGTCATGGGCAGAGCGCACTCTGATTGGCTACAGGCGGCCGGGGATGCTGTAGCCCCAGGTACGGGGTCCCGGGTGGTGGTGGGGACACGGGGGCGGAGCTGCTCAGACCCATCAAAGCTCAGGGAATAGAAGGATTTCGAACCCCTCCACAGCCCCACACTCCCCCAGGACTCCCCAGACCTCTCACGCCCCCACCCTCGAGGTTGTTGTCCCAAAACAAGTTATTTCCCCCGGTGTGCCCGAGGCCGATCCCCCCCAGAGCCCAGGGATTGGATTTTGTTCAGTTCTGACTGGGGGGAGCTGGGGGACAAATCCCCAGAGCCGGCCACGACTGGCAAAACTGCTCCCTATTTCTGGACCTGGACATCCACGGGGGACACGAGCTAGCATAGGGGGATGCAGGGGTGACACAAGGGGAACACGGAGGGGCATGGTGGGGACATGGGGCGGGGGGACGTATCTGTGCCAGGTTTCCCACCTCTATCTGAGGCTCATGTGACCCCAGCATCAAAACAGCCGCTGAAAAGTCACATTTCTCTCTCGCTCCCTCCTCCCTCCGCTCCCCAAAACTGTAGAGTTTTTTCAAGTTACTTTTATTCTTTTTTTTTAGGTATTTTCCCTCCCTTGCCAACACATCCTCCCGGGACAGCTTTCAGCAGCTGCGGCTCTGCCCTTCCCCACAGCCCTGTGAGAGCTGCTGACAGATCTCGGAGCTGTGGGAGTTGGAGTTTTTCCTCCTTTGAAGGTATTTTTTGGTCACAGTGGAGGCTCAGAGCTGAGCGGCTTCTATCTGGCAGATGCACTGAGGCTCCTTGCTGCAGCTTACCGAGGTGACCTCGTTTCCCCTGACCATCCTGCAGGCTCCGCACCGCGGCCGGGGATCCAGCTGGAGCCTGCAGGTGCAGGAGAGACCGTGTCACATCTGGGGGTGCCCACCCCGACAGCCAGCCCTTGCTGCAGCTGCAGGAGAGGTTTATGTCATGCCTGGGGGGACGGAGGGGGTTTGATCTTCAGCCAGGTCCAGTACATCCTGTTCAGGGGGACGTAGTAGCCGATCCAGAAGTTATATAAAGATCTCTGCAGACTTCTATGTAGCAAATCCTGGTTCAGGGAAAGGACAGGTGGTGATGCCAAAGTCCCACAGTGACCCCAAAACAGGCTCCATCCTCACCCTAGGAATGAGCCCCACCAGTGTCCCCCATGCTCTGCCACAAGCACCCATAGGGGAGGGGGGAAGGGGGGACTGACCCCAGGTTTTTGGGAACCCCTTCACCCTCTCCTGGGCACCACCAGCCCTTCAGGTGCAGCTCTAGGACCTGTCCCACATGCCCAGTGCCATCGGTTCCTTCATCAGCTCATTCTGGTCCCACAGCACCAGCAGAGTGGCCCCCAAGCTCCTGCAGTCCTCCCGGCTCTTGCTCCAAGGGCTGTATCCACCGGAGACCCAGTAGCACTTGGTCCTGCCCAGCATCCAGGCCCTGGGCCACAGCCTGCACGCTTCACCTCCTGAAAGACAGGATCAGTGCTGGGTGAAGCCACCTCATCCCCCGCACACCTAGAGAAGGACGAGTGTGTAAATCCCATTTGCTCCCCAGGGACGTCCTGAGCTGCACTTGGGGCTCCAATCAGTGGCGACCACCGTCTTTGGGAAAGCTGCTGGAGCAGAGACAACTCAGCCTAGGGCTGTCACCTGGTGGCTGTGACAAGCAGAGAACTTTCCTCAGCTCCTCAAGGGTGTTCTCCAGGGTGGGGTTGCCGTCTCCTACACACCTGCTCCTGTCTTTGCAACTTCCTGAGCTCTCTGACAGCTGGTGGAGAGCTGAAAGAGAAGGGTGAGGAGGGGAGAGACTCCCTGGGACATGATGCCCACTGAGATCCACCTGCATGTGGCCCTGGCCACTGGGCTGGATCCTGACACCAACCAGGAACTCAGAACCCTCCTCTCATCCCTTCCCTCATCCCTCCCCTCATCCTACCTCACTCCAAATCTTGGCTCAAGCACCTCATGAGGGGTCACGATCAGCCTTGTGGTCCCAGTCCAGGGCAGACCCCAGCCTATCTTCTTTTGGGGGCTGGGCTCAGCACCCCTGAGCTGGCACTGTGGCTTCGTGCTGGTGACAGGATGTGACCCCTCTGAGGTGCCTTGAGTGCCACAGCATCGGGCAGCCCAGAGAGCCTCTGACCCCACGAATGGGGCCCCTCCTGACCCTGAGCTGTTCCCCCAATCTGTGCAACCCAGAAGGATCTGGCCCCGGGTTGAGGCTGCTCAGCCCTGCTCAACCCTCTGTCAACCCCTCGCAGATGTGTGAGCAGCTCTCAGCAGATTTATTGGGAGTCTCCTCCCCAAGATCCTGTAGACATTGGAGATGCCTGCTTGGGGCAGTTTGGGGATGCTGGGGGTGCCAACAGCAAGGTCCTGCTGGGCACAGGACTCATTTTATCTGGCTCTGTGTGGCACCGAGCTCAGTCCCAGGGTGTCAAACCCTGCCCTGCCTTGAGGCACATTGAGGGGAGACAGGGGGGAATCACCTGCTGGGGGGCACAGGATCCTCCGTAGGTCCCTGGAGATGCCGTTCAAGCTGGGACAAGCTCGAAGAGAGGTTTGTCCCCTCTCTGCCACCCACCAGGACACTGAGAGAGGGGGATGCCGAGCCCAGTCAGGGATATCAGGGATGGGGTGAGAAGGGGCACCAGGATCTCTTCATCACCCCCCAAAAAGGCCAGGGGGCTACTCAACACACAGCACGAGAGACAGCACCAGGGTGGCTGTCAGGGCCCCAAGAAGGCAGCAGGGACATCAAGGAGCTGCAATGAGGACCCTACAGGTTTCTGGAACGCCAGATCCTGTGACTGGGGAAGGGTAAAGAAGAAGGGAGGACTCTGGAGCAGCAATCATCCCTCACCCCCAGGGTATCCCGGGAGAAAGCATTCTGGCGAGATCACCTCAAACCCATACAGACCCCCCACCACAGCAGCAGAAGGAGCTGGCTGTCCCCAAAAATCTTTCAGCTCCCTCTTTTGGGGGTTGCAGCTTGGGGTGCTGGGACTGGGGAATGGTATGGAAGAAGGGGGGACTCTGGAGCAGCAGTCATCCCCCATCCCCAGGGTATCCTGGGAGAAAGCATTCTGGTGAGATCACCTCAAACCCATACAGACCCCTCACCACAAGAGCAGAAGGAGCTGGCTGTCCCCAAAAATCTTTGATTAGTAATGCCTTTCTATATGATTAGTAATTATTCATTGGTTAATTTAACAGTCTGTCTATTACATTTCAGCATATGATTGGTATATTTGCAAAAGCGTGTTTTTGTATGCCTTTGCAGTTTCAAATCAAGTTCTCAGCATTTTGCACTTTCTTCAATCGTCCTATTGTTCCT
>VKON01000832.1:17030-32216 GCA_009741485.1 Malurus cyaneus samueli | reverse complement strand
CTCAGCTCCCTCTTTTGGGGGTCACAGCTTGGGGTGCTGGGACAGCAACCAAACAGAACCTTGAAAAAAGCCCTCCCAGCCCCTCCTTCCTCAATCTGTGTCTCAGTTTCCCCAACTTGAGCAGCTCTTGGGGACCCGATGGGTGGCATCACACTGCACCCATCCCCATTTGTCATGGTTTTGCTTGGTCCATTTTTGGTGGTGGGGGATGGGAACAAGAAACCACAAAAGATGGCTGCTGTGAGAGTTCTAGGGGTGTCTCCTTCTTTTCTTCTCCAGCAAAGAGAGTTCCTGCCCCCCTCCTGTGTTTCAGAGCCAACCCATCATTGGTTCTGAGTTGATGGACAGGCTGACCATCAAGCCTGGGCCAATTACACAGGATAGTTACACCTCTGTGATGACGTTTTTGTAGTATTTAAGAAAGAATTAAACAAGATAGTTGCGCCGCCATGTTTAGGTTAATGATAGCTGTAGTTTTAGTATCTTGCACTGGAAAGAAACAGAGCATGGAGTGGCAAGGAGATGTAAGAAGAAAATGGAAGACAATCTAAAATCATAGCAAGTACAGGAGAAGCTGTGCCTTGCTGTGGTTCTCGGACAGCTGGAGGAGATAAGTTGTTCTTGAAGTGACTTATCTTCCTCATTATTTGTAGAGGCCTGTTAGAGAAGTAAAGCGACCTTCTAGTGAGAGGAAAAACCCTGGCCTTTTGGGGACTGGACTGTTCATTGAATTATGCAAGCAAAAGAAATAGAGGAAGAGGTTTGCTCCCCCACGAATTTTTGATGTAGAAGAAGCTGTATTTTGGTGTTGGTTCTGCCAGGAGTTTGTGATAATCGGACTCAGTCGCTGAAAAAACACATGGGTATGAAGGAACATTTCTTTTCTTTTCTCCTGTGAGGAAAAGAAGTTCCTTTTCCTGCTATTACAGTTTTGCATGACTGTTTCTCAGAATAAGACACATCCCACAGCTGGAGCTGTAGAAATGTTGTTTCTCCTACAACGCTTGGACACAGACTTGAGTGTTTGATCTGTGTTAGACTTTCATTCTCTGCCCCCCTGTGAGTGTATGAGGGAACAACATGGAGGGGTGGAGATGGGGGGACTTGGAAGAGAGATGAGTCCCCGGAAGTGTAATCAGGTGTCTAACATGTCCATTTTTCTTTCTTCTTCATTGATAATATTTTCCCTATCTTCGTATCCTCACCCAGTGCCGTAATACTTCTTCTTAGTAGGTTTAGTAGTATAAATCTATCTTGCAACTTAAGTTATGTAGCCTGTCCTGACTTCTTTTGTCGGAAGTACTAGGTTATCTTTCTTCATAGTTTAATCTCAAACCATAAATTTTCGTAGTTAATTGTGGTTTCGCTCTCCACTTCTTCCTCTCCAAGTGTAGATGGAGGAGGGAGGAACGTCGTGGAGACAGTAATCAAAACCACGACACTTTCTGGTGCATTTGGCACGTGGAAGTAATTTCGGCGTACATTAAACCACACACCATTTCCTGTATTCCTCTCCCACAGCTTCAGGGGGCCTTGCAGACACAAGACCCCAGTACCTGCACCCCGGAGGGGACCAGGCCTTCCTGCACGGTTTAAGACCATATAGCCATCCTGGTACCTCTATGTCATGGCAGAGCCGGGGGGACAGGCTGGTGACACAGAGGAGGGGATAGGAAGCCAAACCACCACTGATTGCTTGTGCAGAGATGCGGGGTGTGAGCTGTCTGGGCCTGAGCTTCCTGGCCTCATCACAGCCCAGCAGCTCCTGGGGGAATTTGCCCTGATGCCCCAGAGAGGGGCACCAAGGGTCCATGGGGGGTGGTGGCTTTGTCTTCAGGGGAAGGAAAACTGGGGTACAGGGCTGCTTTCCACAGGGGAAAGGATGAGGAGCTGCAGTAGGAGCTACTGAGAGAGAAAGAACCTCCTCACTCCCCAAAACAGGGAAATAAAAGATCAAGATATTGGTCCTGATCTCTAAAATATGAGAATCCATAAAATATCACTAAAATATCCTTAAAGTGTTGAGAAGCCATCAATAAAATGCCAGATCCACCTAAAAATAGACACAAATGCACACATTTTTGTGGCTCTCATGACCCGACTTTCCCAGCTGTGTGAACGGTTAGAGGAAGACCTGAGGACCTCATTTCTGCCCTCTTGTAGAGACCTAAGAGACCTTGACTGTCTGGCAGCGATCATCGGAGGTGACACCCCCTATAAAGGAGAGACCCGAGGGAAAGAAAGGGGACTTTTTGCTTAGAAGGGTCCGAGCCTGATCAAGTGGAATGACTGCCAAGATTTCACTCACGATAGGCTTGGAAGGTACAGCGTGTCCAATGAATGGCTGCGATGTTCTGACAGGTAAAAGACAGCGGTGATGACCCCAAACTGCACACTCATGAACAAATGGACATTCTATTCACACCAACGCATCGAGCAGATATATCATCCATGACTTCGCAAGTCTTCACAGTCTAGCTCCATGGCATCGACCCCAATGCATCCATAAAACACAGATATATTAAGAAGGAAAATTACATATATATATATATAATATATTATCAATTGCTCCTTGTTCTTGCTTCTTACTATGTTTCTTCTTCATGGTCAGTCAGTACATGTTACACCGCTGTAATCACGTTCCTCTTCTTTCCCATCCTCTTCTATCTCATCCTGCCCTATCTTGTGGTCTGGGTTGCTCAGTAACAGCAATTCATGCCCTTGTTCCCATAAAAACCTGTCTAACAAAGATTCACCTGACTGAGATCCTTCTACAGGCAGGGACATGGCTGTGGGGACAGCCCGTGGCAGGAGAGCTGCCCAGAGCTGGGGGCAACCAGGGGTATCAGTTCCAGCCACTGATGGGGCTAAGCAGAGCCTCTGAGGTCAAGAAAAGTGGGGATCGAGAGAGTATGAGAGGTGAGATGGCAGGGAAAGGGAAACAGGGGGTCCTGGAATCAAAGAATGGGGAGGCTGGGAGCTGGAAACACAGGAATGGACAGTAAAGGTGCCCCCCCTGCATGGAAAAGCGGGGACAGGGGCATCCTGATTATAACGGGGAAGAGAGGAAGGAAAAAAATGAGATGAGAATCCCAACCCCCGATTGCCAACACCAGGAATGCAGGGAGGGGGCAGGGAACAGCTCACAGGGAAAGGGATCCCAGAGCAGATCTGCTGGTGAGGGTCAGTGGGAACTGGGAACAGGGATTTTGGGAATGCAGACCAGTGGGATGGGGGGTTCCCTCCCCCTTCTCATCATCCAGCAGTTCCCAGAGCCCAGTCACTCCCAGTATGAGCCCACTTGCTCACAATATGGACCCAACTGACCCCAGAATAGCCCCAGTCACTCCCAGTATGATCCCAGTCTCCTCCAGCAGGTCCCCAGTCATTCTCCTTTTCCCCCAGTGTGGTCCCAGTTCACCACTGGTCCCAGTCACCCCAGTATGGTGACAGACACTCCCAATATATCCCAGTTGCCCTCAGCATGCTCATAGTCATTCCCAGCCACTCACAGTTCCCACAGTAAAACTCATGTTACCACAGTAGGATCCCAGTTACTTCCAGTATAACCAGTTGCTTCCAGGATGCACCCAGTCACTCCCAATTAGTTCCAGTTGCTAGCAGCATGATCTCAGTTTTTCTCAGTTGCTCTCGAAAGCCCAAAGTGGGGTTCCATTTGCTCTCTGTCACCTCCAGTATAATCCCAGTCCCCTCCAGTATGATCCTAGTCACTTCCAGACACTCCCAGGGTGTTCCAAGTCGATTCCGTCATGGTCCCAGTCACTCCCAGTATGGTTAGTCACTCCCAGTATGATCCCAATGTGATCCCAGTGCAGGTCCAGTTGCTCCCAGCGTGAACCCAGTCACTCTGCACATGGTTCCAGTGGCTGTGCACCCAACCCTTGGGAAGCCTGGTGAACGTGTTGTCCCCCTGCCACATAAAGGCAAACTGACCCTTATTCTCCTCAGCAATGGGTACTGTAAAGAAAGCATTCACCAAACCAATTACTGCATACCAAAGTCCTGGGATGCTTCTGGATTTTCTGTACTAGGATAACAATATCTGGTTGTTATTCAACAATCAGCTGCTGCCAGAGGTGGGGGGTGTTTATTTAATTCTCTAAAATCTATGGTCATTCTCCGTGACCCATCACTTTTCTTGATGGGCCAGATTGGATTATTCCTAGCCATGGTAATAGGTTTTAAAAGTTCCACATCCACTAAGTCTTTAATTGTCTGTGAGTCGGGATTTTGTCCTGCTTCATGGTTATCAATTTGGTTGTGGCAGGGATCTGTACAGAGGGCAATTTTACTTTCCCAACTAAAATTGTCCAGGCACTGATATAAGGCTTTGTTCCAAACGAATGTAAACCATGGGATAAATTTAAAGTCTGCCCCTTTAAGGTATCAATCCCAATTATATATTCAGGGACTGGAAAAACCATAACTGAATACAATCATTTGGGAAGGTTTCCTTTTAAAATTTCTATTAGTATTTGCACAGACTCAATTTGTTACCCCCCCTCCACCCCCCAAACCTGTAACAATCACTGGCTGCCCTTTAAATTTCTTGGCATTCACATAAATTAAAGAGGCCTCCACTCTGGTGTCAATTAAGGCTTCTACAATTTGTGAGGACTGGTTTTTCTGAAATACCTGAATCTCCACATGAGGTCGCCAGTCCTTTTTCCCTGATGGCATGGGAGCTGCCTGTCCTTTCACAGACCACCATGGTCCTATCCTCTCCCCTCTTGTGCTCCTGTCCTAAACATCCCATGGCAAGTCTTGCAGAGGCCCCAAATGCCTTTTGTGGTTCTTCACTGTGAATCTCAGACAATGGGAAACCCTGATCCTCAGCTAGGAGGTCACCCTGGGAGGCTCTGCCATTGACCAACTCTGTGAATCTTTTATGTGGATATGGCAGAAATTTCTATGAATAAGTTTTTAACTTTTGCATGTGAATTATTTTTCCAAAAACATGACAGTTCATGTCCCTGAAATGGAAATCCTTTTATTTTTATGGAAGTGTTGGGGATTAAATCAGATGAAAATGCTAAGATGTTTTGTGTAGATATTTGTAGCCCTGTGGAGAAGGATTTGGAGATATAAGAATCAAAGAATTGTAAAATGATTTGGGTTAGAAGAGACCTCACAGAGCCTCTGGTCCAGCTCCTCTTCCATTATCTAGGGACACTTTCCCTCGTTCAGGCTGCACAAAGTTCCTGACCTTGGACACTTCCAGGGATGGGGTTTCCACTCAATGGGCAATCTGTGCTAGTGTCCTGCCACCTTCATCATAAAATATTTTATCCTTACACCCAATCCAAATCTGCCCTTGTTCAGCATAAATATCTTATGCCTTGTTCTACCAATAGAGTCCCTGGCAAGAAGTGCCTTTCCATTTTTCCTGGACTAAAAGAGAGTGACATTTTCATGGTTAAACACCCTGGGGATATCCAAGAGAGGTCCCAGGGTTTGAAGGCCTCAAATAAAGAAGCACTATGTAAGTGTCACTCACTATGTGAGTGAGAGAGAAGAGCTTAAATAAGGCCTGGCCTTTGCCCAGGTTTCTGGCAGTAGGCAACAGCTTTATTGAGGTAGACGCCGCCCAAAACCCCACTTTTGCTCTCAAGTTCTTAATAAATGACTGATCAGGTCTATTACGACATGAATCATTTATGGTAGATACACAAGATAAAAAAGAAAACAGAGACAAGAGACTTTACCAGGCTTACTTCCTAAACCAGATAAACACAAGAAACACTACTGGTAGGTTCATAGGGCAGTGCATGATAATAAAGGTACGTATATTACAACTGGTAAAAAATAGTATAGATTAGGCGCCAATGTCACTTACTAAGGAATGATAGTGGTGTACAAAAATCTCCTTTCTCTCAACTTCTAGAACAGTAACTTGAGGCAGATGTCTCCACTTCGAGGAGAAGTCTCCACATNAAAAAATAGTATAGATTAGGCGCCAATGTCACTTACTAAGGAATGATAGTGGTGTACAAAAATCTCCTATCTCTCAGCTTCTAGAACAGTTACTTGAGGCAGATGTCTCCACTTCGAGGAGAAGTCTCCACATGCTCAGAGTGTGTAAGAGGTTTCTGATCTTATGAAAACTATAGTGGTCTTCTATAGTTTGCAGAAGTGCTGTGATTGTCAGTCACGAATTTTTATCTTTCACCATGCATTCAAGGCAGGATGCTTATTGCTAGCTAATGACATTTTCAGCCAAGATAATTCACTACAAAGCAAACTATTCCAGCCTGACTGAGACATGGGCCAGAGACAAATAAGTTTTTGATGCATCATGGGGGAAAGGTCCTGTCACATAGGCCTGGCAATGTCATAATGGTCCTTGTGTTCCATGAGGCCCCATCTTATCACAATTGATCCTAGGTTCCAGGAGATTCCATTGCATCACAATGTTCTCCTTGGTTCCCTGAGGCCCAGCTGTGTCACAATGGAGCCTTGATTCCATGAGATTCTCTTGCACCGCAGTGGTCTGCTAAAATCCATGATGCTGCGCTGTGTCACAATGCACACTGAGTTCCACATGCTCTGGCATTATCCAAGTGGCTCCTAGCTTCCATGAGGCCCTGGTGTGTTTAGAATTGACAGCTGGTTTCCCAAGAATCTTTTGTGTCACAATGGTCTCCTAGGGTGCCATGAGATCTGGATGTATCACAGTGGAACCTTGGTTCCACATGATTCCACTGACCCATAATGTTCTCCTGGGATCCAGGAGGCCTCACTGTGTCACAAAGGCCCCTTGCTTACATGAGCCCTGGCAATGTCCCAGTGGCTTCCCAGGTACCCTGAGTCCTTGCTGTGCCACAATGGAGCCTTGTTTCTGCCAGGCCTGGCAATGTTCTAGTGGCCCTTGTGTTCCATGAGGCCCCTCTTTCTCACAATGGATCTTTGGCTCCATCAGATTGCACTGCATCACTATGTTGTGCATAGTTTCATGAGACCCTGCTGTGTTGACTTCTGTTTCCTTCAGATTCTACTGAATCACAGTGGTCACTTTGGTTCCATGATGCTCGGCTGTGTCACAATAGAGCCTTGGTTCCATGAGCTTCCCTTCTGTCACAATGGTCTCCAGTGTTCCATGATGTTCTATTGTGAAACAGTGTTATGTTTGTTCCCATGAGTTTCCATTCCGTATACGTGACTTCTTGGAGTTGATGAGGCCTTGCTGCATCACAGTGGAGCCTTTGTTTCACAGGCTTCCATTGCGTCACAGCGGTCTCCTAGGAGCCATGAGGCCTTTGTTTGTCACTGTGGTACCTTGGTTCCGGGAGATTCCACTGACCCATATTGGTCTCCTGGGTTCCATGAGGCCCTGCTGTGTCACAAGTGACCATTGCTTTCATGAGTTTTTCACTGTGACACAGTGGCCTCCCAGTTCCCCTGAGTCCTTGCTGTGCCACAATGGAGCCTTGTTTCTGCCAGGCCTGGCAATATTGTAGTGGCCTTTGTGTTCCATGAGGCTCCTCTTTGTCACAATTGACCCTTGGTTCCATGAGATTCAACTTCGTCACTGTGATCTTCTTGGTTTCATAGGACCCCACTGTGCTGACAATTGACCCTTGGTTCTTTGAGATTCCATTGCAATGGTCTCCTTGGTTCCCTGAAGCTCGGCTGTGTCACAATGGAGCTTTGGTTCCATGAGATTCCATTGGGTCACAATGGTGTCCAGCACACCCCGAGGCTCCTCTGTAAAACAATGGACACTCTAATCCATGACTTTCCATTCCATCACAATGTTGCCTTGGAATCCCATAAGGCCCAACCGTGGCACAATGGAGCCTTGGTTCCACATGTTTCCGTTGTGTCACAGTGGTCTCCAGCATTCTATGAGGCCATGTCCTGAAGTAGCGGACACTTTGTTCCATGAGGTTCCATTTTGTCACATTGGTCTCTTGGGATTCATGAGGCCCCACTGTGTCACAACTGCCCCTTGCTTACACGAGCTTTGGCAATGTCCCAGTAGCCCCTGGGTTCCATGAGGCTCTGCAGTGTCAAAATTCACACTTGGTTCCATGAGGTTATACTGCATCAGAATCATCTTTTGAGTTTTTGGAGGTTGTGCTGTGTTCACAATTGACATGGAGTTCCATGAGATTCCATTGCATTACAGTGCTCTGCAGAGTTCCCTGAGGCTGCGCTGTGTCACAATGCACACTGAGTTCCACATGCCCTGGCATTATCCAAGTGGCTCCTGGCTTCCATGAGGCCCCGCTGTGTTAAAAATTGTTACTTGGTTCTGTTGCCTTTTTTAACCTATAAATGAAACTGGAGATGATTTTAGTATAGGAGGTGATATAAAAGTGGGTCTTTATTGGAGCTCCAGGGGCAGCCATGAAAGAATATCCATAAAAGCCCATCCCCTACAGGGATGAGTACAGTTTTATAGGTTTTAGGAAATCAGCAAAACTCATAAAAAGCACCAATTAGGAGGACAAGCGGTGATGCAATTCCCTCAGGTCAAACCCTTTCTCTGGAGTCCCTCACCCTTGGTACCAGCTGTACTTGCCTATGCAAATGTGTCTCGAAGACCTTGGTTCCCAGGAAGAATGAGGATAGGATGGGACCTTGTGCCCCCAGAGGTTTGGAGCTCTGGAATGTGTTTGATCTTTTGAGCTGGGGAAAAGGGAGAAATACTGGGAAGGTTATATAAAGGAAAAAGGCAAAAATCACTCTGGCATATTTTTTGTTTTTTTAGAGACTAACAAGATGCTACCTTGTCTAGTCTCTACTCTATATTTAACCACAGCATTGTGTTGTACATCCAGCTATTATGCAAAGATTAACTACAGATATAAGTATTATGAACAGTTCCTTTTATCCAAGCCCAGTTCGGTAACCATGAACTAAATGTACTGAAGGTATAGTCAAGGTTCAGTGAACTTTGAAAGCTACCTGATGTAAAATTTGTTTCCAAATTTTAGCTAAATCTTTATGATTATTTTTTCTTCTGATCTACATAAGAACAACTTATTCATGATTTTGAGGCTAGTGGAAATTAGGAGTTTTTCTGTTTTCTAAAATTATACTAGACAAATTATGGACTTTTGTAAGGCTGAAATTGCATCTGAAGTTTATTTTTCAATATGTTCAATAATCTTTAATGTGATCAAACATTATTTTTGGAATTACAGCCTAAAGGGCACACAACTCTTTTGCTCATGTTTGGGCTGTTTTTATAGCAGATTTCACATTTGTTTGTTACAGATTGTACAGTATCAGTAATTTCCTTTTTGATTACTTTCTTTTAGATGTTTCACAAGGTTCTCTGTTTTCCTGTGTGCGCCTTCATGTTCTCTCTGTGGTGGGATTACTATCTGTCCCCTCCAGTGTAATAGTCCATTCACTTTCTTTGGCTCCAGCTTTTGTGCCAGAAAACAGATGGTTTTTCTGATCATATTTTGGGGGCAAACTTTGACAGATCAGTTTCCTTCTGTGGCACTACTGATAAGGTGCCCTTTACTGCAGCCCCTTTTACTATTTTAACAGCAAGATGATTCTTTGACTCAGGGGTTGTTTTCCCATCTTGATGAAGTTTGTAATGCATATGGACCAGAGGCAATCCAACTGGCACAGTGGCAGCCCCAGTTCCAATCCCATCTCCCAGCCGCTGTCAGGGTGATGGCTGGGCCCACTTCAGCCATGGCTCACAGCAGCCATTCCCGTCACACCCACTGTGAAAAACAGATTCTTGCAACAAAACTGACACACACTGCACCAGCCATAACGAGAGAGGCTTGCTGACACATAGGCCAAGTTAATGAGGATGAGCAAATGAAGAAAGAATTTTATAACGAGATAGGGAGTAAGAAACTCCAGCGATAAGGGCCCCAAGAAGCTTTTTGTTTAACTATTTGTTGCCAGCTTAACATAAATAATACTAACCAACCATAGAAACAATTTTGTCACGTGAACGCCACATGAACAGTACATGTAACCAATCATGATATATGTAGCCTCATGTATGGAAGAAGTTTTAGTTATAAAAAGGTGTAAGAAACTGCAATAAATCAGCTAATGCTTGATTCACACTGAATTGTGCATAGTTCCTTTTGTTCTCTCCTCGTACAACCCACTCCATCTCCTGGCCGCTGTCAGGGCAGCAGTCAGGCCCATCTCAGCCATGACTCACAGCAACTGTTTCCCCCCTTCCATCACAGGCTGCAGCCCTGTGCTCACAGTGCTCCTCCCTTATGACTTCGGCTGCAGTTTTGGGAGCCACCCGTGCCCCAAAACCCTGGAACAAATTTCCCTTCCTTGTTCACAGTAGAAGCTGAGCCGAACTGGCTGTCCCTTTCCACAGATGGAATGTTGGAAGTGGGGCCCCTCCATTGCCACCCACAGCGCCTTGATCTGGGCCATTCCTGTCCCCTCTGAAAAACGTGTTCTATCCATGCCCAGGTGTCCCCAGACGAGCACCACAATCCAAACCTTTCACGTGTTAAACACAAAAAGAACCTTCCGAGAGTTATTTGCTCTGTTCCCACCAATAAACCTCAGCTGGTGGCGCGTACACGCACACCCACCCTGCCTTCCCCCTCAGCCGAGCTGAGGCAGGGTGCAGAATGCGGCAAAAGAAAAAAACATTCCCAAAGCAAATTTCCTTCACACCATGAGGGCCAGAACCCTGAAGTTGCTAGCAATTACTGAAATGACACCGATACACAATACACACTGAACAACGAGAAGAGCTCCCTTTATGTTACTTCCTGTGGGATCCTAGGACCATGGTTCCTTACCCTTCAGGCCATTGCGGGGGAATTCTTAGGGTTGCTGGCAGGAAGAATTCCTCACAAGATGTCTCTGGCCTGGTCCAGAGGCAGGCCACCAGTTCCCTTTCTTTGTCCCACCTGGGGTGCCAGAACAACTGACACCTCAGAGAACCTAGAAATGAAACAACACACTTGCGAGATAATATTGGTATAGGAGATAATATAAAAGCTGGCCTTTATTGAAGTTCTTCATGGGCAGATATGGAAAATGTCCACCAAAGCTCACCCCCCAAAGGGTGAATACAGTTTTATAAGTTTAGCAAATGATCAATTTGACAAAAATTACCAATTAGAGACATATGAGATGAAGTAATTTCCCCCTGTTCAACCCTCTCTGATTCCTCTCCCCTCAGACGGGAACGAAACTTTATGAAAATGTGTCTTGAAGAGCTGTTTTTGGCCTTGGTTCCCAGAGAAAACCAAGATAGGGTTGGGCCTTGGAATAGGTTTTGCCTTTCTGCCTAGGGAATGGTATGGAAATCGAGCCACTGATACAATAATAGGCAACAAATCTGTAAAGAATACAGAGAATATATAAAAGAAAAAGGCAAAAATCAGCACGGCATCAGGAGAACTGGTACTAAGAATGGAGATTTTGGGACAAATGGGATATTTTGGATCCCTGGGAGTTTTGGATCCCAAAGGAGGTCTGGATCTCTGGGAACACAGGAGTTCCTGGGATGGAGATTTTTGTGAGAGGGTTGGGAACTTTGGATCCCCAAAGATGGAAGGATTGGATCCAAGGAATGGAGGTTTTGGGAGAACTGGGATGTTTGGGATCCCAAGGATGGAGGGTTTGGATCCCTTGGAAATTTGGGAGGTTTGGAGACTGAAATGGTGTTTTTTTGTGAACTGGGATAGGATCCCTGGATCTGGGGGATCAGTCAGATCCAGCTCCTGGGGGGCTCAGACATTTCAGGGACCCACCAGGATCTGGGATCTAGTACAGGGACGGGGGGGGGGGGTTGGGATCCAAAATTCCCATTTTTCCCAGGGAATTTTGGGGATCTGGGAAAGATTCTGGAGAGGGATTCTGGGATCCCAAAGTCCTTTGTTTTTCCAGGGGATCTGGGGGGATTTGGGGGAATTTGGGATGCCAAAAATTCTCATTTTTCTAGGGAGACTGGATCCCGATCAAAGATGGATCTGGATCTCAAATACAGGAATATGGGGGGGGGGATTTGGGAGAAGTCTGGGTGAATTTTGGGACTCCAAAATTTCCATTTTTTTACACATGGGATTTGGGGAATCTGGTGGGATTTTTGGGGGATCTGGGTGGAATTTTGGGACCACATAATTCCCCTGGGACCCCAAAATTCCCATTTTTTTTCTCAGGGGAGCTGGATCCTGAGCAGATGAGATCCGGAATGCTGTATGGGGATGTGTCGCTCTGGCAGCTCCGGTAACCCCAGGGATTTCTGGCCCAGACCTGGCAGAGCTGTGGCTGCTGAGACTCACCCCCAAAAAAACCCAGGAGGTTTTTTTTAGGATCCCCAAAATTGGGATCCTAAAAAAAATGTGAATCCCCAAAAAATAAGGATTAAAAAAAAATAAATAGGGACCTCCAAAAGGGAGCACCCAGGTGAGAACACCCCAAAAATGAAGGTCCCAAAAAAATGGATCCCAAAAATGGGGGAATCCTCCCCTCAAAATAAGAATCCCCTCAAGACCCCTCCCCCCAAAAATGGAGATACTGAAAAGTGGGGGACCCTCCAAAAAAGGAGTCCTCCAAAAAAGGTGAAATTCCCCCAAAAATAGAGGGCACTGCCCTCAAAATTGAAACACCACTCCCAAAAAATGGGGATGCCTAAAAGGGACTCCACAAAGGTGAAATCCCCTGAAAAAATGACCCCCAAAAAGGTGATACCCCCCCCAAAATGGAGATCCTTAAAATTGTGGATCCCAAAAAAAGGGTGAACTTCCCTGAAAAAGGGACCCCTCCAAAGGTGAAATCCATCCAAAATAGGGGAAACTGTCCCCAAAAGAGGAATCCTAAAAAATGGGCTTTCAAAAAAAGAAATTCTCAAAAAAGATTAAATCCTCCCTCTGAAAAATAAGGAACCACCTCAAGACTCCCCCCAAAGATGGGGACTCCCAAAAAAAATAGGGACACCGCGAAAAAGAAGGATCCCCCCTAAAATGACCCTCCCATGTGAGACACTCCTCCCCAAAAAGAAGGTCCAAAAAAAGGGGAATCCCCTAAAAGTTGATATCCCTCCAAAACTGACACCCCCCCAAAACTGGAGACCCTCCATATTTGAGAACCACCTCAATTTAAGACCCCAACCCCAAAACAGCCCCCCAAATTTAGCCTCCCCAACCCGCGCCCCCCCAATTAACCTCCCTAACTCCCCAGAAAATCTGTAATTCCATAGAATTTCATTTTTTTCTCAACTTTTCCTCCCTCCAGACCAGGTACCTCTGAGAGAGACCCCAAGGACCTCCCTAAACCCCCCAGAATCTGAGGGTGCGGTGCCCTATGTAAATTTGTGGGGGAGCGAGCAGATTTTGAGCCAAAGTCCATTGCTTTTGGCCAAAAAAAATCCCTAAAACCCCTGGGATAAAAGGGGGGGAGGTCCCCACTTTCCCACTTTATTTCAGGGGGTTCCTCCCTCCTTTAATGCAGTTTTTGGGAAGATCCCTCCAAATTTGGAATCCCCCTCATTTTTTTGCTTTTTTTGGTGTTTCTGATATTATTCAAAGTGGTCTTTTTTTTGGGGGGGGCCTCCATTCGCCCCAAGTTTTTGGGAGGGGCTGCACTCCCAACCCCCTCAACACCATTTTGGTGGGTCGTCCCTCCCATTTTTTCCTCCACTGCCTCCCCCAAAGTGGGGAGGTGTCTTTTATTTCTTTTTTCCTCTTATTTATTGCACTTATTTTTGGAGGGGGGCAGAATCTGGAGAGAGGGGTGCCTGGAATGGAAAGGTGGATAAACCCCCACAAACTGGGAAGACCTGGGAATTTCGGCCCACGCCACATGAAAATGTGACACATAAAAGATTAATGTTTCAGCCCCTTCTGGGATTTTTTTTGGTGTTGTAATTTTGTTTTTATTTTTCAAGATTTGGGGGCATTTTTGGGATTTGAGGATGAGTGTCATTTTTTGGGGGTGTCTTCCCTCTGCCCCAATTTTGCAGTTTTGGGGGAAAATTTGGGGTCTGGGTTCTCCCTAATTTTTGGGAATTTTTGGGTTAGTGTTAACGATGTCCCATATAAATGGGTGGTAGTGGGTTGGGGGTAAGTTTGGGTCTTGGGGGAGGCTATGGGGGAACTGTTGAGGTCTTGGGGGTCAATTGAGGGGGTTCCAGAGTGTTGGAACAGGCCCACTGGTGTGCCCATTTCTGGGGGAGAACGTCTGATTTGGGGAGGGGTCTCAGTGACAGGAGGGGCCCACGGGGGGCGTCTGGTGGTGGGGTAGGGGCCAGATTTGGGGACGGGAGGAGGGTCCCATTGGTGGCATCATCCGAAGCTTCATAGCAGGGAGATGTTGGGCACTGGGTCTTGGGGTCCTGATTTGGAGGGCCTGGTCCAGGAGGTGACTCACACATCAGGGGTTTGGGGGATTGGAGAAGGGTCTCATTGTGGTATTCAATCTGGAGCTGATGTAGCCAGGGGGGGATTCTTGGGGACGGTCCTGTTCCCATTGCGATGAGCAGGTTTGAGTCCTTTTGTGGGAAGTGGTCTCAGTTGAAAGGGAGTCTGATTTTGGTGGTTTGGGGGGAAATTTCGGGAGGAGTCTCAGAACGGGAGGGGTTTCCAAAATTTGGAGAGGGGGTTCTCAGGGCAGGTATTTTGGGTTGTGAGGAGTCCAGCAGGCAGCATCGGAAGCTCCAATCAGGGATTTGGGGATTTTGGGGGAGGGGTCCCAGGGGTCCAGATTGGGGGTTTAGGGAGGGTCTCGGGGGATGATGGGAAGGCGTCCAGGGGGTCCCAATTGGGGGTTAGGGAGGGTCCCAGGGGTTTTGGGAAGGCTCCAGGGGTCCAAGGGTTAGGAGGGGTCCAGGGGGATTTTGGGAAGGCTCCAGGGGTTCCAATGGGGGTTTTAGGGAGGGTCTCAGGGGGATTTGGGAGGTCCAGGGCAATCAGGGATTTTGGGAGAGAGCAAATTGGGGTTTGGGGATTTTGTGGAGGGCACAGTTGGTGGGGATTTTGGGGGGGTCTCAGCGGGGCAGCATCCGCACTCGTAGTGGGGGGGATGTGGTGAGCCGCTCTCCAGGGGGGTCGTGGGCACCCCTCGGGGGCCAGCAGGTTGGGGCGCAGCTGCTGTAGGATCGTGGTGAGGAACAGGAACAGCTCCGTTCGTGCCAGCCCCTCCCCCAGGCACAAGCCGCTTCCCTGCGTGGGGAGGGAGGGGGCGTCAGAGATCCCCGAAATGGGG
>VKON01000830.1:0-22078 GCA_009741485.1 Malurus cyaneus samueli | reverse complement strand
TTTCTATTTTTTTTCATTTTGTTTTTTTTTTTTTTTCTCTATTTTGTGTTTTTTCTTTCTTCACAAAATGGCTGATGGTGGCGCCAATATGGCCACTGTTGTCACCTTTAATTGACCCAAACATGGCTGCCGTTGTGATTTTTCATTGACCTCAATATGGCCACCAGGGCACCCTAGATTAACCCAATATGGGCCTTGGCCTTTATTATCAATTGCGGCCATTTGACCGTTGATCCCAATCGATGGCTGGCCATTTGACCTTTGGGTGACCCCAATATGGCGGCCATTGTGACCTTTAGATGACCTCAATATGGCCACCATTGTGACCTTAGATTGACCCCAATATGGTGGCCAGTGTGACCTTTAATTGACCCCAATATGGCGGCCTTTTCGGCCTTTGGTTGATTCCAATATGGCCGCCATTGTGACTTTTAGTTGATCCCAATATGGCCGCCATTGTGATCTTTAATTGACCCAATATGCTGACAGTGGACTTGATACCCCAAATTGGCCACCACGGTGACCTTAAATTGACCCCGACATGGCCACCATTGTGACCCCAATATGGCCGCCATTGTCACCTTAGATTGACCCAATATGGCGGCCATTGTGACCTTTGGTTGATCCCAATATGGCGCCATTGTGAACGTTAATTGACCCAATATGGCGGCCATTGTGACCGTTAGATTGACGCCCAAATGGCTGCCATTGTGACCTTAGATTGACCCCAATATGGCGGCCTATGTGACCTTAGATTGACCCCAATATGGCCACCATTGTGACCTTAGATTGACCCCAATATGGCTGCCATTGTGACCTTAGATTGACCCCAATATGGCACGCTATTGTGACCTCTAGATTGACCCCAATATGGCCGCTATTGTACCTTAGATTGACCCCAATATGGCCACCATTTGTGACCTTAGATTGACCCAATAGGCCGGCCATGTGTGACCGTGGTGACCTCCAATATGGCCTGCAGGTTGTGACCTTAGATTTGACCCCAATATGGCGCCATTGTACACTTTGATTGACCCATCAATATGGCCACCATTGTGACCTTAGATTGACCCCAATATGGCCGCCATTGTGACCTTAGATTGACCCCAATATGGCCGCCATTGTGACCTTAGATTGACCCCAATATGGCGGCCATTGTGACCTTTAATTGACCCCAATATGGCGGCCATTGTGACCTTAGATTGATCCAAGATGGCCGCCATTGTGACCTTAGGGTGACCCCAAGATGGCCGCCCTGACCTGCCATTACCTCACCCAAAATGGCTGCCACGCCCAATCCAAAATGGCCGACTCGCCTTGTCAGTGACATCACTTCCGGCGGCCATCTTGGATCTGGTGACATCACAAGTGGGAGCCATTTTGGTTTTGATGACGTCACGGGGACGGCCATCTTGGCTCTGATGACATCACTGGGGTGGCCATCTTTGGTCTGATGACGTCACTGCGGCGGCCATCTTGCTCCAGGCCCAACCAGAACCTGCGGCCATCTTGAACTCAGTGACGTCATTGCTCCCTTTTGATGACGTCACAAACGGCAGCCATCTTGAATCCAGTGACGTCACCAGCTGCCATTTTGACAGCGACCGCGGCTGCCGCCATCTTGAACTGGGCGGAGCCACAGCCCGGCAGCCATCTTGACTCCACGGATGTTGAACCCGGCGGCCATCTTGTCTTCTGGCAGCCATCTTGATTTGGCAACCTTCGTGACTCCTGGCGGCCATTTTGGCTCTGATTGACCCTTGACCTGGACGCCATCTTGACCATGAACTGACAGCGAGACCTGGCGGCCATCTTGCTTCACGGCGGCCATCTTGATTTGGCAACCTTCGTGACTCCTGGCCGGCCATTCTTGATCTCTATTACACATCGTGACCCGGCGGCCATCTTGACCTGACTGGCACACGATGACACTCCGGCGGCCCGATCTGCACTGACCCGGCGGCCATCTTGACCGGGAACCAACACGGAGACTCGGCGGCCATCTTTGCCTCCTGTCAACCTCTGTGACTCCCGGCAGCCATCTTGATTCCTGGCGGCCATTTTGCCTCCTGACGCCCATCTTGACTGATCAACACGGCACCCGGCGGCCATCTTGATTGCGAACCAACACCAAGATCCGGCGGCCATATTGCCTCTCGCCAATCTCCGCGATTCCCGAGCGGCCATTTTGCCTCCCGGCGGCCATCTTGACTCTGATCGACCCAACACCCGGCGGCCATCTGACTCTGATCTACCAACTTGACCCGGCGGCCATTTGACTCTGAAGTCGACACGTGACCGGCGGCCATTTTGACTCTGATCGACACGTGACCCGGCGGCCATTTTGACTCTGACCAACACAACACCCGGCGGCCATCTTTGCCTCCCGCCAACCTCCGCCGACTCCCCGCGGCCATACTGATTTCCGGCACGCCATTCTTCTTCAGACGTGGCCACGGCGGGTCGGGGGGGGTTCGGGGGGTGGGGAGGGCTTCACCAGACCTGACCCCTCCCTTTTTCTCTGATGTAAAAAGTTCCTATTTGAACCGCATCTATGCAAGGCTTGGCTGGGCGGGGTGGGAAAGGGCGGGCCGGGTCTGTGGGCGGGGCCTGGGGGGGAGGCAGTCTCAGAGGGTTCCCGCCCCTCCCCCACCCACCCTCAGGTCCGGCCGAAAAGCTTTTCCCAGCGTATAATAAAAACAACAAAAAAAAAAGGTCGGAAAATGTCAAGAATTTAGGGGAATCTCTCGGGTTTTGGGTGTGTTGTGGGTGGGGGGAGGGTCAAGGATTTTGGGGATTTTTGGGTTTGGGATTTGGTTTTTTTTTTTATTTGGTTTGGGGATTTGTTTGAGGGGATTTTGGGTTTTTTGGGGGAAATTTGAGATTTTTGGGGCATCTTGGATCATTTTTAGACTGGGATCATGGGGTCATTTGGGCAAATTGGAATTTTGGGGGATTTTTGGTTTTTTGGGGATTTGGGATCCAGGGGTGGTTGGGGAATTCGGGTTTTTGGGAGGGAATTTTGGGTTTTTGGGGTATTTGGGATCCCTGGGTGATTTTGGGGAATTTGGTTTTTTCAGGGATTTGGGGGATTCGAGGATCCCTGTGTTTGGTTTGGGGTGATTTGTGGAGTTTTGGGGTGAATTTTGGGGTTTTTAGGGGATTCGGGTATTCCTGGAGTGGTTTGAGGGGATTTTTGGGGAGTTTTCGGGGATTTTTTCAGGATTTGGGGGAGTTTTGGGGTGAATTTTGGGGTTTTTTTGGGGTGATTTAGAGATTCCGGAACTGGTTTAAGGGGATTTTTGGGGAGTTTGGGGGAAATTTTGGGGGTTTTTTTTGGGGATTTTTTGGGATATTTTTTTGGGATTTGGGATTCTGCAGGTTTTTGTGGCTGATTTGTTTTTGGGTAGATTTTGGGGTTTTTTTTGGGATTTGGGGATCCCTGGGGTGGTTTGAGGGATTTTTGAGGAATTTTGGGGGAATTTTGGGGGTTTTTTCAGGGATTTGGGGCATTACGAGGATTACTGGGTGGTTGTAGTAGTTTTGGCGGGTGATTATGGGCGGAAATTCTTTTTTTGGGGGGATTTGGGGATTTTGGCGGTGAAATTAAGGTTTTTTGGGGTGGATTGGGTTTCCAGGAGTGTTTGAGGGGATTTGGGGAGTTTGGCGGAATTTTGGGTTTTTTCAGATTGGGGGATTTTGGGCCTTTGGGGATTTTGTTTTCTTAGGTGAATTTGGAGGATTTTGGGGAGAATTTTGAGTTTTTAGGGGTGATTTATGGATTCCAGGAGTGGTTTGAGGGGATTTTGGGGGGAATTTTGGGTTTTTTTGGATGATATTTAGGGATTCGACAATCCCTGGGGTGGTTTGAGGGGATTTTGGGGAGGATTTTGGGGTTTTTTGGTTGATTTTGTGGAGTTTTGGGGAGAATTTGGGGTTTTCAGGGGATTGGGGATCGAGGATCCGTGGGATTGTTGGGGTGATTTTGAGGAGTTTTGAGACGGCGATTTTGGGGTTTTTTCAAGGATTTGGGGATCCCTGTTAAGGGTGATTTTGGGGGAATTTGGTTTTTTCAGGGATTTGGGGATTCGAGGATCCCTAGTGTTTGGGTTTTGGGTGTGATTTGGGAGATTTTGGTGAATTTTGGTTTTTTAGGGAATTAGGGATTCCTGGAGTGGTGAGGATTTTTGGGGTTTCGGGGATTTTTCAGGGATTTGGGGAGTTTTGGGTGGTGAATTTTGGGGTTTTTGGGGTTTTATTTTTTGAGTTCTGGGGTTTAACTGGTTTAGGCATTTTTGGTGAGTTTTTGGGTTGGAGAATTTGGGGTTTTTTTGGGCAATTGTTTTTTTCGAGGATTTGGGGATTCCTGCAGTGATTTTGGGGGTGTTTTGGTGGGAATTTGGGGTTTTTTTTTTTTGATTTGGGATCCCTAGGGGTGCGTTTTGAGGATTTTGAGAATGTTGGGTAAAAAAAAAAAAAGAATAAAAAGAATTTTGGGGGTTTTTTTGGGATTTGGGATCCCCGGGATGGTTTGAGGATTTTTGGAGATTTGGGTGGATTGGGGATTTTTTGGATTTTGGATCCCTGGGTGCGAGGGGATTTTGAAGGAATTTGGGGAATTTGGGGTTTTTTAGGATATTTGGGCTTTATCCAGAATGCTCGGGGTGTTTGAGTGTCCATTTGGTGGATTTGTGGGGGAATTTTGGTTTTTTGGGGTGGTTTCCTGGTTTCGAGTGGATTTTTTTTTGGATTTTTGGGTAGGGAATTTGGGGTTTTTTCTGGTTAGGGATTTTGGGGGGAATTTTTTCTTTTTTTGGGGGGATTTGGAGGATTTTGGAAAATTAGGGATTTTGAAATTTGGGGAATTTTTAAGAATGGGTTTGGGGATTTTGGGGCGTTTTGGGAGGAATTTGGGTTTTTTCAGGATTTGGGGGATTTGGGCGTTTTGGGGGGATTTTTTGTTTTTGGGGGGATTTGGAGATTTTGGGGAGAATTTTGGGGTTTTTGGGGGTGATTTATGGATTCCAGGAGTGGTTTGAGGGATTATTTTGGGGGGAATTTGGGTTTTTGGATGATTTAGGGATCGACAATCCCTGGGAGTGGTTTGAGGGATTTTGGGTGTTTGGGAATTTGGGGTTTTTTAGATTTGAGATTTTGGATGTTTTGAGATCCCTGAGTTGATTTTTGGGGATTTTGTGGGGTTCGGGAGGAATTTTTTGAGGTTTTTTTTTTTCCCCCCCAAAATTCCTCAAAAAATTCTCAACCACCCCAGAGATCCCCAAAATCCCTGAAAAAAACCCAAAATTCCTCCCCAAAATCACCCCAGGGATCCCCAATCCTCCAAATGTCAAAAAAAAAATCCCGAAATCCCAAAATCTAAATAAAATTCCTCAAAATATTTCCAGGGCCGCTCTGAGCCCATCCCCCAAACCCCCAAATCCCAAACCCTTTAAAAAACCCCCAAAAAATCCCCAAATCCCTCGAACCCCCTAAAAAAAAAACCGGGAAAAATCCCCCCAAATTCCAAAAAAACCCCAAAAATCCCAAAAAACCCTGAAACCGCTTAAAAAATCCCAAAAAATCGCCCCTGGAATGCCAAAAACCCAAAAAATCCCCAAAAAATCCAAGACCAAAAAAAATCCCCAACGCCCCAAAACACCCAAAAACCCAAAAATTTCCCCCCCAAATCCCCAAAAAAACCCAAAAGGCCCCTAAAAAACCCCAATATCCCCGAAACCCTTAAAAAAAACCCAAAACATCCCCAAAAACCCCTAAAAAACCAAAAAATCCCCAAAAATCAAAAAATAACCCCAAAAATCCCCAAAAATCCCTCGAACCCCTCTAAAAAAAAAACCCAAAATCCCCCCAAATTCCAAAAAACCAAAAATCCCCAAAAAAACCCAGAACGCTTTAAAATCCCAAAAAATCGCCCCCAAATCCCCAAAAAACCCAAAAAAATCCCAAAAATCTCCAAAAAAAACCGCAAAAAAATCCCCAAAATCGCCCGCAAAACCCCAAAATTTCCCCCCCAATCCCCAAAAAAACCCAAAATCCCATAAAAAACCCCAAAATTCCCCAAAAATCCCTCAAACCCCCCTAAAAAAACCTGAAAAAATTCAAAAAAAAAACCCCAAAATCCCAAAATTCCAAAAAAATCTAAAAATCCAAAAAAAATCGCCCCCAAATCCCCAAAAAACCAAAAGCCCCAAAAAAACCCAAAATCCCCGAAACCCCTTTAAAAACCCAAAAAATCCCCCAAAATCCAAAAAACCCCAAAAATTCCCAAAATCCTCGAACCCTCTAAAATAAAAACCGGAAAAATCCCCCCCAAATTAAATAAAAAACAAAATTCCCCCAAAAACCTGAAACTGCTTAAAAAAACCTGAAAAATTCCCCCCCAAATCCAAAAAAAGCCAAAAAAATCCCCAAACGCCCTCAAACCCCCCAAAACCCCAAAATTTCCCCACAAATCCCCCAAAAACCCAAAATCCCATAAAAAAAACACCAAATCCCCAAAACCCCTTAAAAAAACCAAAAAAAATCCCCAAAATCCCAAGAAACCCAAAAAATCCCAAAAAATCCCCCAAAACCCCTGAAACCGCTTAAAAAATCCCCAAAATCGCCCCCAAATCCCAAAAAAACCCCAAAAATCAAAAAAAACCCCAAAAACCCCAAAAATCTAAAAAAACCCCCAAAATTTCTCCCTCAAATCCCCCAAAACCCCAAAAGCCCCGAAAAAAACCCGAAAATCCCCGAAACCCCTTAAAAAAACCCAAAAAATCTCCAAAAATCCCAAAAAACCAAAAAAATCCCAAAATCGCCCCCAAATCCCAAAAAACCCCAAAAATTCCCAAAAAAACCAAAAAATCCACCCCAAATCCCAAAAAACCAAAAAAAAATCCCAAACGCCCCCAAAACGCCCCAAAACCCCAAAATTTTCCCCCCCAATCCCCAAAAAACCCAAAAGCCCCTAAAAACCCCAAAATCCCCGAAACCGCTTAAAAAAAAACCCAAAAATCCCCCAAAAATCCCAAAAAAACCCAAAAAACCTGAGGAATCCCCCCCAAATTAAAAAAAAACCAAAAATCCCAAAAAAACCCTGAAACCGCTTAAACAATCCCCAAAAATCCCCAAAAATCCTAAAAAACCCCCAAAATCGCTCCCAAATCCCAAAAACCTTAAAATTCCCAAAATAATAAAAACCAAAAAGATCCCCAAACGCCCCCAAAACCCCCAAAACCCAAAACCCCCCAATCCCAAAAAACCCCAAAATCCCCGAAACCCCTTAAAAAAACCCAAAAAAACCGAAAAATCCCAAGAAACCCAAAAAAAAACCCTTGAAAATCCCCCCAAATTAAAAAAAAACCCAAAATCCCCCAAAAACCTGAAACTGCTTAAAAAATCCCAAAAAATCGCCCCAAAATCCCAAAAAACCCAAAAAATCCCCAAACTCCCCCAAGCGCCCCAAACCCCAAAATTTCCCCCCCAAATCCCCAAAAAACCAAAATGCCCGAACCCCGAAAAAACCAAAAAAATCCCCCCAAAAATCCCTCGAACCCCCCTTAAAAGAACCCCAAAAATCCCCTCCAAATTCCAAAAAAAACACCCAAAAAATCCCAAAAAAACCAAAATCCCCCAAATCCCAAAAAAACCAAAAAAATCCCCAAACGCCCCCAAAACCCAAAAAAAACCCCAAAAGTTTGCCCCCCAAATCCCCCCAAAAACCCAAAAGCGCCGGACGAAAAAACCCCAAAAATCTCCAAAACACCTTCAAAAACCCTCAAAAAATCCAAAAAAAAGCTCAAAAAATCCCCCAAACGCCCCCAAAAACCCCAAAAATTCCCCCCCAAATCCCAAAAAACCCAAAAGCCCCTAAAAACCCCAAATCCCCAAAAATCCCTCGAAACCCCCCTAAAAAAAAACAAACCTGAAAAATCCCCCCCATTCCCAAAAAACCCAAAAATCCCCAAAAAAACCCAAAAATCCTAAAAAAACCCCAAAACTCAAGTTTCGGGTGCATTTTGGGTGATTTTTGGTGCTAAATCTGGTGATTTTTGGGGCATTTTGGGCGAATTTGGGGCATTTTGGGTGATTTTTGGGGCTAAATCTGGTGAATTTGGGGCAGTCGGGGTGAATTTGGTGACTTTGGGCAATTTTGGTGATTTTGGGACATTTGTTTGATTTTTGGGCCTTCTGGTGCATTTTGGGGCATTTCGCGCGTGGCATTTTGAGGGGCAAATCGAGGAGATTTTTGGGGAATCGTGGCATTGTTTGGGTTGAATTTGGGGTGAATTTGGTGGATTTTGGGGTTTCAGATGAATTTTGGGGTGATTTTGGGTGATTTGGGGTAAATTTGGTGAATTTTGGGGCATTTCAGGGCAGATTTGTGGCGTTGAATTTGGTGAATTTTGGGTGATTTTTGGGCATTTGGGTGATTTTGGGTGACTTTTGGCAATTTTGGTGATTTTTGGGTCATTTTCAGGGAATTTAGGGCGAATTTGGGGCATTTTTTGGTGATTTTGGGTGATTTTGGGACATTTTTGGTGATTTTTGGGGCATTTCTGGTGCTTTTGGGGCCTTAAATCCGCAATTTGGTGTTCATTTTAGGGTGAATTTGGGGTGAATTTGGTGGATTTTGGGTGATTTTGGGGCATTTCTGGTGCATTTTGGGGCAATTCCGGCGAAATTTTGCGGATTTAGGGCATTTTGGTGAAATTTGGGGTGAATTTGGTGGATTTTTGGTTCCAGATGAATTTTGGGGTGAATTTGGGTGATTTGGGGTAAATTTGGCGAATTTTTGGGCATTTTGGGCAGATTTTTGAGCGTAATTTGGTGGAATTTGGGATTTTGGCTTTTGGGCGAATTTTGGGGCATTGGTGGATTTTCTGGGTAAATTTGGTGAATTTGGGTCATTTCGGGTGAATTTTGGGTGACTTTGGGCAATTTTGGTGATTTTGGGGCATTTTTAGTGATTTTTTGCCGGGCATTTCTGGTGCATTTTGGGGCAAATCCGGTGAATTTTGGGGCATTTTGGGTGAATTTGGGGTGAATTTGTGGATTTTGGGGTTTCAGATGAATTTTGGGGTGAATTTGGTGGATTTTGGGTGAATTTGGGGCATTTTGGGCAAAATTTGGGGTAAATGGTATTGGGGCTATTTGCAGTTTGAATTTTTGGGACATTTCTGGTGCATTTTGGGGCAAATCCGGTGATTTTTGGGGCATTTTGGGCGATTTTGGGGCCTTTCTGGTGCATTTTGGGGCTTTTGGAGTGAATTTTTGGGGTGATTTGGTGGATTTTTGTGTTTCCAGATGAATTTTTGGGGTGAATTTGGGTGATTTGGGGGTAAATTTGGCGTGATTTTGGAGGGCATTTTCAGGCGATTTGGGTGAATTTGGTGGAATTTGGGTGATTTTTGGGTCATTTTTGGTGAATTGGGACATTTTTGGGTATTTTTGGGGCATTTTGGGTTGGAATTTGGGGTTTGGAAATTTGGTGGTATTTTGGAGGTTTCAGATGAATTTTGGGTGAATTTGGAGTGATTTGGGGTAAATTTGGTGAATTTGGGCATTTCAGGCAGATTTGGGTGATCTTGGTTGGAATTTGGGTGATTTTTGGGGCATTGTGGGCATTTTGGGGCATTTTGGTGATTTTGGTGACTTGGCAATTTTTTGATTTTGGCATTTCTGGTCAATTTTGGGGCTAAATCGGCGAATTTTGGGGCATTGTGGGTGAATTTGGGGTGAATTTGGGTGATTTTGGGTTTCCAGATGATTTTTGGGTTGAATTTGGGTGATTTGGGGTAAATTTGGTGAATTTTTTGGCATTTCAGGCAGATTTTGGGGTGAATTTGGTGGAATTTGGGAGATTTTGGGGCATTTTGGGTGATTTTGGGACATTTTTGGGTGATTTTTGGGCATTTCTGGTGCATTTTGGGACATTTTGTGTGACTTTTGGGGCATTTCAGGCAGATTTTGGGGTGCATTTGGTGGATTTTTGGTGATTTTGGGGCATTTTGGGTGAATTTGGGGCATTTTGTGTGAATTTTGGGTGACTTTGGGCAATTTTGGTGATTTTGGGGCATTTCTGGTGGATTTTGGGGCTAAATCGGTGAATTTTTAGGCATTTCAGGCAGATTTTGGGGTGAATTTAGTGCATTTTGGGGCAAATCCGGTGAATTTTGGGGCATTTTGGGCAATTTTTGTGCATTTAGGGTGCATTTTGGGTGAATTTGGGGCATTTCACGTGAATTTTGGGTAATTTTGGGACATTTTGGGTGATTTTGGGACATTTCTGGTGCATTTTGGGGCATTTTGGGTGGAATTTGGGGTGAATTTTGCGGATTTTGGGGTTCCAGATGAATTTTGGGGTGAATTTGGGTGATTTGGGGTAAATTTGGTGAATTTTGGGCATTTCAGGCAGATTTTGGGGTGAATTTGGTGAATTTTGGGTGATTTTGGGGCAGTTCGGGTGGATTTTGGGGCAAATACGGTGAATTTTGGGGCATTTTGGGCGTATTTGGGGCATTTTGGGGCATTTTGGGTGATTTTTGGGACATTTTGGGTGATTTTTGGGGCATTTCTGGTGAATTTTGGGCATTTTGGGTGGAATTTGGGCGGTGAATTGGTGGATTTGGGTTTCAATTTGAATTTTGGGTGAATTTGGGTGATTGGGTAAATGGGTGAATTTTTGGGCATTTCAGGCAGAATTTGGGGTGAATTTGGTGGAATTTGGGGTGATTTTTGGGGCATTTTGGGCGAATTTGGGGCATTTGCGGTTGGACTTGGGCAATTTTGGATGATTTTGGGACATTTTTGGTGATTTTTGGGGCATTTTCTGGTGATTTTTGGGGCAATTCCGAACGAATTTTTGGCGGCATTCTTGGGCGGAAATTTGCGGGGTGAATTTGGTGGATTTTGGGTTGATTTTGGGATTTTTTTTTTTTCTTTATGCACCGAATTTGAGATTTTTTCACCCAATTCGTGGTCACCCGGAGCTCCCTCCCCCCCCAATCCCCCTCCCCAAATTCCCAAAAAAAAACCACGGACCCTGCGGCACTTCAGAGATTTTTTGGCAGGGAAAAACGGATTTGGGGATTTGGGGTTGAATTTGGCAAATCTATTGGGGATTTTGGGGCATTTTGAGCAGAATTTTGGGGCATTTTGGGAGAATTTGGGGCTAAATCTGGGGATTTTGGGGCATTTCGGGCACAATTTGGGGTGAATTGGGTGGATGGTTGGGTGGATTTTTGGGGTTTAAATCGGGGAATTTTGGGGTCAACTCAGAGATTTCAGGGATTTGGGGGGATTTCAGGTGGAATTCGGGGCTCAATTCAGGGATTTTGGGGCATTTGGTCCCCGCCCCCCCCCTCAGCCCTGGGTGAGTCTCGGAGGGGTTTCCGGGGGGTTTCTCCGGGGTTTTTTTTGGGGTTTTTTTGGTTTTTTGGATGGTTTTGGGTTTTTTTTTTTTGTTTTTTTTTTTGTTTTTTTGGGTTTTTTGCCTTTTTTTTTGTTTTGTTTTTGTAATTTTGTGGGTGAATTTTGGGGATTTTTAGAAAAAAAAATGGGAATTTTGGGAGAGAAAATTGGGTGATTTTGGGAAAAAAAAAATTTTAGGGATAAAAATGGGCGATTTTGGGGAAAAAAAAAGAATTTTTTGGAGATAAAAATGGGGATTTTGGGGGGCGAAAAATGGGGAATTTTTGGGAGAAAATTGGGGAATTTGGGAAAATTGGGGATTTTTGGGAGAAAATTGGGGATTTTGGAAAAATGGGAATTTTGGGAGAAAATGGGGATTTGGCGTGAGAAAATTGGGAAATTTTGGAGAAAATTGGGGGATTTTGGGGAAAAAATGGGAAATTTTTGGAGAAGAAAATGGGGATTTTGGGGGGAAAAATGGGAATTTTTGGGAGAAAATTGGGGATTTTGGGAAAAAAATGGGAAATTTTGGAGAAAAATTGCGTGATGTGGGAATAAAATGGGAATTTTTTTGGGGAAAAAATGGGAATTTTTGGGAGAAAATTGGGGATTTTGGGGTTGTTTTGGGTTTTTTTGGGTTTCTTTTGTGTTTTGGGGGGTATTTTTGGGTTTTTTTTGGGTTTTGGGGTTTTTTTTTTGTTTTTTTGAGGTTTTTTGGGTTCTTTTTGGTTTTGGGTGTGGTGTGTGTGTGTGGGTGTTGGGGGTTTTGGCTTTTATAATGGGGTTTTTGGGTTTTTTGGGTTTTTTTTTATTATCTTTTGTGTTTTTTGGGGTTTTTGGGTTTTTTTTTGGTTTTTGTCTTTTGGTTTTTTGGGTTTTTGTTTTTTTTGGTTTTTTTGGTTTTTTTTTTGTTTGTTGTTTTTTTCGTGTGTTTTTTGGACTTTTTGGGGTTCTTTTTTGTGTTTTTTTTGATTTCTATTTTGGTGTTTTTTTGGGGTTTTTTCCGGTTTTTTGGGGGTTTTTTTTTGGGTTTTTTTTGGTTTTTGGGGTGTTTTGGTTTTTGTTTTTTGGTTTTTTGGGTTTTTTGGGGGTTTTTTTTGGTTTTTTTTGATTTTTTTGGGCTTTTTTGTTGGGTTTTTTGGTTTTTTTTGATTTTTTTTTGTTTTTTTTGGGGTTTTTTTTGGCGGTTTTTTGGGTTTTTTTGTTTTTTTTGGTTTTTTTTGGTTTTTTGGTGTTTTTTTTGCGCGTGGGTTTTTTCTTGGGTTTTTTTGGGATTGATTTTGAACTGAAAGGCTTCCATCTCATGCGGACAGACGCAATTATTGTTCTCTAGCCACGAATAAAGTTGACGAAAAAAATTAACAACTTCTGTCCTTGAAGTACCTGCATGGATTGTTTAAAGTTGGTTCATTGATGGGTGAACCAAGAATCTTTGGTTTACCACACAGCTTAGAGTTTCAACCAGGAGGATTAGCCATGAAATTCCTATGATAATTAATAAGATCAAAAATACTCTGCAAACTACTTGCTGGTCCAACTAATGGTGGGCAGGATAGGATTCCCTTGGAGGGCCCAACCCTTCTGGGATGGCAAACTCTGTCAATGAGCTTCTGATCGATACGGAGCAGTGAAGGGACAAATGAAGAAAACTTGCAGCTGTGGAACAAGGAATAAAGAAATCAGTTTTACAGCATTCAGTAAGATTTTCTTCCGGGAGAAACCTAACCCTGTTACAGTTAGAGGCCAATTATGAAAGGATTTGTGCTTTAACAATCAATCTGCCATGCCAGTAGGAGTCTCGGGTGCTGGAGCTGTCGAGTGTCAGTGTCACATCCCAGCTGAGGGCCCCGTTCAGGGTCATTGGCAACAAGCACAAGGGAGAGGCTGGGCCCAAGAGAACATTTTCCATCCAAAAGAACGCCTTTATTCAGAAAAGCCACAGGATTCTGGTTTCACCCTGTTGCCTCATATGCACTGCTCATCCTAATGCAGTTGTCTTGGGTTGATGTTTGGTGCCAGTTTTGTTCTCTATTTCCTTTTCCGTTGGCAATATGGCCAAAAATGTTTATCTCTTTAATGGCAACCCGGAAAGAAAAGAAGCAGGGCTGCTGGGAAGAACAAGCGGGACAGTTTCTGCCAGTGCTGCACCATGATCGGCTTCTTCGGCTGCTTTTTGCTCTCTCTCTCTGATTCTCGTTCGGGGAGTCAAGTTTCATGTGCGTTTCTGCTGGCTAGTTTGTGGCTGTTCGGAGGCTTTTCCTCGAACATCCCCTCTGCGTCTCCGCTACTTCTCGGGGCAGTCCCGCCGAGGGAGGGCCGCCGCGGCTCCATCCGTCCGGATTCCGGTGTGAACCGGGCTGGCAGCGGAGGAACGCGGAGCCCCTTGATTCATCATACTGGAAGCTGAGACATTGTGTTAACTGTTCTTATTCTTTCGGTTTGTTTTTTTTCCCCTTTTGGCCACTTGGTTACAATACTGCCACGTGGGTTTTCTTTGTTTTTTTTCCCCGGGGGCGGAGTCGCCGCCTGGCTGCGTGGCCGAGTTTCTTTTTGTTTGAATATCTGATGTATTTTTCTTTATCCCTGTTTCTCTGACCGTTACTTCCTTTATCTGTTGTCCTTGTGGGCACTTTGGTGTTATTTTTGTTGTTGTTGTTAAAACCACTTTTTCTCTTATTATTTTTTTTTGCCCAGCCATCTATTCTCATTGGTAAGGAAAATTTCAATTTATTTTTCATTTCAGAGGAAACATTCCCCTGTACGTTTTCCTCTGAAAACATTGTCTCAAAACTGAGACAATATATTTAACAACCAATTAGATTATTGAAGAAGTATCAAACGATGCTTATTAAATATCAAATAGCAAATCCTGAGAGCTCAACAAACACACAAAGGGTGACATCTACAGACACCGCCTTGGATTATCTGCTTGCTGCCAGGGAGGAATGTGCTATAGGACAGGAATTGTTGCACTTCTATCCAGGTGATGGCTTTTTGGAGGTCCAAAAGTTTGGAATCACCTTCAACAGAAAGAGTAGAAGCTGTGGCAGAAATAGAATGAAAAATTCTTGTAGGGAATTAGCTTAATTGGCTGCCAGAATAGAGACTGCTGAGAAATGCATTTGGTGCAGTTCCATGTGTGCACTGTTTGTATGAATGATCCAATGTATGAGTTGTTAGATAAATTTTGTGCTGGAAAATGAAGTATTGAGATTTGTTACAAAGAGACATTCTCAAAAAAAAAAAGAGAGGTTTTGATAAACATTGAGAATAGCAAATAATTAGGCCATGTTTTAGAAGAAGGATAGTGGGTGTTATGGTCTGAGTAATGAACAGCCTTAGAACTGAAGGACAAGTGGTAATCCTTTAACGAAATAACTAATGGCAGGATTCTATTACTGAAAGAATTGTTATAAGGTTTGTAGTTTCATTCTGTAGGTTCAAATGTGACCAATTGAAGCACCAAGGAACTGAAACAACAGCCTAGAAATCCTGACTCTAGATCAACCTTCCAATCAAAGGTTTCTTTTGTATCTGCTCATATATGGATTATTAGCGGTATGATCGTTCTGTAATCTTATTCTTCTGAAACATGGATTTCCTCTGATTTCAGAAACCAGCAAGGCACATCTGGCTTTGTTTGGGGGTGTAGGGTCCAAAGTTAACTCCCTTGTTCCATCCTTTGAGCCCTGGCAGGCCTTTGTGGAGAACCGAAAACACAGGAGAATGAAAGCCAGATGATCCTGCCAACTAGAAGTTGGCTGTCAGTTTGTTTATTGAGCACTGTCACAGCTGGCCTCTCCCGCGAGGGTTGGAGCCTCAGCGTGGTGGATGCAGACTGATAAGGTTCCACCAGTTGTCCTGGAAGTGGCTGCGGAGCCTTGGCTTTGACAGCCTTCCCCAGCTGATGGTGGCGTGGGTGAATGGTAAAGTCTGAGAGGAACTGGTGATGGATCTTTGTTATCACTGCAGAATCTTTGGCTGTGTGATTGGTGCTTGCTGAAGTTTCCTTTGTGTAAATTTTGCATTATTTTTGTGTTTGCCCTTTCGTATTCTTGTCAGTTTTGCGTTTGATGTCAGGTTCATGGAGGTGTAATCAAGCAAATCTGTAATCTTTTTTCCATTTCCATAAGCCCCTGTTTGAAAACCAGGTGGCGGGAGAGCTTGTTTTCCTCAGCAATGCCACTGCCCTGATACACGCTCTCGGGGACTGCCTCTGCTATTGGGCCATCAGGTGCTCTGGGAGATGATCTGAACCATCATCCAATTGTTGAATGATCTCTCCAGGAGGAGGTAACTGGGACGGGATACCCCCAACCTAGTGCACATAAACTGAGGCTCTGGAAACCGCGGAACTTTTCTCACGTGGAATCCCAGAGGAGAGAGAGCTTTTCTGAGAGCCACACTGGGACCTGCAGAGATGGATTGACCCTTGTTCCTCAGGATCAGCGCTTTTTGGAAAAGACCACATCCATCATCCTCAATTGGGGCTGCAGGCACCCCCTGCCCACAGGGTCAGTGTATTTGACTTTGTCAAGTTTAAGCTGTGTTTTGTTTATGCCTTTAATTTTACTGTGAATTGTAGCTTCTACTTAAATTCTTCAACATTATTTGTGTGGGGGGTTAAATGTCCCTCCCACTGGTTTTGTTCTTTCAAATAACACAATTTCTATAAATCACACTGTTCTTGAAGTGGTTGTCATGTCTTTGGTGCTTGACGCCTGCCACACGAGCACAAACGGCCCCTTCCCTGCTGAAGGTTACTGGGGAGACAAAACCCATCGCTCCCAATGTCTCTTCCCTTCCTCACTTGTTCCCCCCAACTTTATACATCTGAGGCATGAAAGTCCGTCTTGGATAATCCTGGGGTCCAGTTGGGTTGCCTGTCCCTGTGTCCCCTCCCACCCTCCCCCACACCCCACCCCTCCCAGCGTGGGCCGGGACGAGGATGGGCAGAAAGCCTTGGCATGTCTGTGCGAGCTCAGCGTTGAACAAAACCATCTCTGTGTGAGCAACGCTGGTGCCTCAGGCACACGCCCCAACACAGCCCCAGAGAGAGCTGGGAAGGAATCTTGCGCCCAGACCCAACCACACCACCCCATGGCACCCAACCATCCCAACGGCTTCACGGGTTCTTCCTGTTGGGCCCCGGCCCTGGCCACAGGAACCTTGGATGGTTGCCATGGCAAGCCGGCCTGGCCCAAGGGACCTTGGGATGAATGTTGCATGGCAGGCCCACAGGACGATCTGGGCCAGTGCGGCACAAACCTTTGGGATGGTTGCCATGGCAGCCGGCTCCTGGCCACAGGACCTTGGGAGTGCATGCCGCCCTGGAGCTTGTGTGCATGGCAGCCACCTGGCCACCGGGACTTGGGATGGTTTGGCCCATGGCCAGCCGGCCCTGGCCACAGGAACCTCTGGGATGGTTGTGCCATGGCCCGGGCTCTGGCGATGGGGTGTTGCTGGGCGGTCCTACCGATGGTTCAGATCGCTTGGCCTGACGCGATGGTTGCCATGGCAGCCGGCTTCTGGCACAGGACCTTGGGATGCGTTGCCAATGGCAGTGGCCAAGCTCTGGCAACAGGACCTTGGGATGGTTGCCATGGCTCAGCCGGCTCTGGCCATACAGGAACCTTTGGGATATGGTTGCCATGGCAAGCCGCTCTGGCACAGGACCTTGGGAATGGTGCCATGGCAGCCGCTTTGGCCCAGGACCTGGCATGGTTGTCCATGCACGCCACCGCCTGAGTGCAGTGGACGACAGACCCTGTACACAGTGGGAGGGTTGCATGTCAGTCCTGGCCATGGCATGGCTCCATGCACCCTCCAGCCAAAGGTCCCTGCTGCAGGTTGTGACGTGCAACCACTGTCGAAAGGGGCAAAGGCTTGTTTGCCATGGCCCTGAGCCTCCAAGCACAGGTCCCCTGAGGGTTTTGGCATGGCACTGGAGCCAGTGGGGAACAGGGTTGTTGTATGCCATGGCAGACCTCAGTACACAGGTACAGCCCATGGTGTTCCATGAACCTTCAGTACACAGTTGTAGCCCCATGGGTGTGCCTGGCAACCTCCATACAGTTGTAGGCCCCATGGTGGTTTGCCATGGACAACCTCGGGTTTACCAGTTGCCCAATGGTGGGTTGCATGGCAACCTCAGTAGCAGTGTAACCCCAGTGGTTTTGCCATGGCAACTCGAGTTATCGTTGGTCCAGTAGCCCCTGGTCTTGGCTCAATCGTCCAGTGAGCCCAGGTTTCCAGTGGCACCGGTACCAGTGTAGCCCCATTTGCTGGCCTAGTACAGGTTAGCCCGGGGTTGCATTGGCATCCAAGAACCAGCGATTGTCTCACTGCGAGTTGTCCTGGCTTCAGTCCCTACAGGCGTTTCCATGGCGACTGCCATTGACAAGGTGACACAGGTGTGGTGTCCCAGTGACGGTTGCCATGGAAACAGTCGCCAGCACTGACCCTCTCTGTTTTGCAGCCGAGCTGCCCTTTGCCACCTGGCAAGTGGGGTTTGCTGCCGGTTCCACGCTCCCTGCCCCAGCCAGCGCGGCACAGGGCAGGTGCCGTGGCACAGGGCCCCAGCACCGGCTTTCCCCTCTGGCTGTGGGCAGTGACAGCGGCCCTGAGGCAAGGGGCTGCTGCAGTGGGTCAGTGGCAGTGTCCATTGGCACCAGCCCCTGGCAACTGGCCCAGGGCAGCTTGGGGATCATCATCCACCCTCCCGCGGCCCAGGGCGGGCTGCAGTGCCCCTTCCCGCAGCCTGGCTGCCACGAGCAGCACCTCCAGGGCTCCTGCATTGCCCTTCCCTCACTCTGGGGCTCACTCACACACCTCCCAACAGCCACTTGGTGGTCTGACTGCAAGGAGCTCAAAGCTTTGCCTGTCCTAGCAGCTTGGGCTAATTCTGCCTTCAGCCATGGATCCTCTGGAAAGCCCCAGATTGACTTCAGTGCCCTGGCTGGAAAGTGCAGCCTGAGGAAAACTCTTCCAGCTGCTCTGTCCATGTCCAGCTCCTCACAGCTCAGTCCCTGAACACATACGATGGCTATGGGGATTTATTTTGCCTCCCTGTTCACTTGGAGGTGATTTTGAATCCTTTAGGCAACATCTGACCAGGCCTACTCCCATTTCTATTTTATTCTCTCCACTTTTGAGTTGTCAAACCTTGCTGGGTTTGACATGGAAATTGGCGCTGTCTCCATTCTTTCCCTCCAGCCCTTCAACTGTAACTCATATTAAACACTGGAAATGCATCTTTAATCTGCTGGAGAAGATGTCAGGTGACGAAGTTACAGGATTTGGTTTTCATGAGCCTTGTGTCAGTAAGAGAAATGAGGTTGTTCACTTTGTTGTGCTGCGTGTGTGGATTTGGGGGTTTGTTTCGCTTTATGGTTGTTAATAATTATTAGGTGATTACTTACAGTGTTCACTTTTAAATCTTACACGTAATGAATAATGCTGGATGCCGGCTCACTGGGAAGACTCCCTTCTTTCTCCCGAGCAGATTGGGCTGTTGCAGTCACTTTCAAAGTGGATTTCTAAAGATGTGAGAGTCCCGTTAATGTGGAATTGGAGCTGGGGAGGGTCTCGTCCCCTCCGAAGCGCCTCGAGCCTCGCTCTGCCACCACATCTGTGTTCATGGCCCCTCACAGCTGCCTGCCTGGGGACACGGCGGGACCCTCCTGCCAGGGACTGAGGCGTCTCACAGCCCTCAAACCCAAGCCCCTCACAACCCCAATCCCCCTCACAAACCCCATGCCCCTCACTTGCCCTACACCCTCACAAACCCCAATGGCCCCTCACTGCCCCTCACAGCCCCTCACAGCCCTCACAAACCCCAATGGCCCCTCACAGCCCTCACAACCCGAATGGCCCTCACAGCCCCTCACAGACCCTCACAGCCCTCACAGGCCTCAGGTCATGCTCGAGGCGTCCTCCCGAAGAGAGGATGGGCCTGTCCTTCTCCTTTTATTTCGGTCCCTTCACAGCTGACGAAGCAAGAGAAAGCTGAAATGGAGCCTTTCCCCCGCGTTCCTCGGGGTTCAATGCGGCCCGAAGCTCTGTGCTGCTGCTGGCCCCAGCACCACCATCAGTGCAGCCCCGCTGGCCTATTGCTGTCGCCCCGGTCCATTCCTGTCCCCCCTGGTCATTGCTGTCCCCCGTCCACTTCCAGCCCGTTCCATTGGCTGTCCCCCTCCCCCGTTCCTACTGTCCCCCGCTCATGGTCCCCTCGTGTCATTGCTGTCCCCGTGTCATCGTTCCTGCTGTCCCTGGCTTGCTGCCATGCTGTCCCCGTGTCCATGCTGTCCCCCGTGTCATGGGTCGTGGCCCTTGCCCCCCATTGCGTTCCCGTCTTGCTGTCCCCCGTGTCTTCTATCCTGCCCCCAGCTTCTCGCCCCGTGTCCATTGGCTCCCCCATGTCCCCCTGTCCATTGCTGCCCCGTGTCCATCCCCCGCCCCCGTCCATTGCTGTCCCCCCGCATGTTCCCCCTCCTGCTGTCCCCCCTCCTGCTGTCCCCTCTCGTTTCATTGCTGTCGCGCGCCGTGTCCATGCTGTCCCCAGTCCGGCTCTGGCCGCAGCAGGAGCGCATGTGCAGTGGGCACTGGCCGGCCCGCTGTTCCCGGGCAGGAAGCGCAGCAGCGCCGCCCCTCCCCACCGCTCCTGCCTCGGCGTTCCAGGGCAATTCTGGAGTGGAGAACATCACCACAAACAGCCCCTGGTTCCTCAGGACCGCCTGTCGCTGCCTTGAGCAACCCAGAGAAAGAAAGGATCGGCTTCCAGCGCTGTTTTCAGCACTGTTTCACTCACCCTGAGCTGGCAGCAGGAGGCTCTTGGTGCCTTTGCCTCGGCAATTGCAGATTCTCGGCTGCTGCTGCCCCTCTTCTGGCTGCCACCTGAGTTTTATCAGTAAAACTGCAATTGCCTCTTTTGATCAGTACTACCCACGGTGCTTTCATGACGGTGAACTCAATATTGTTAGGAAAATTAATCCATAAACACAAGAAGTTTATGTCTAAAGAGCAGACAGAGGAGTCCCATAGCTTTATTCGAATAAAGGCAGACGCCATGGGACATTTACATGAGGTCCCTCAAATTGTTAGAGGGCACAACCTCTTTTTCTCCTAATTTCTCTAATTACAATAGTTGCCTCACCACAGGAGTCACCATACTTGCATTTCCAAGCTCTGCACATTGAGGTTTTCACCTACTAGTACATCCCAGATCTGTTTGTTAGATTCCGGACCAAACTAATAAAAAGGGCTCGAGTTTCATTTCTGTGTGTGTTGCCACTTCCACTGACAGTCACAGACAACTTGTGTCCTACTTGTGGCATTATCTCGCAGGCAGCTTAAAAATAAAAGGTAAAAAAAGCTGTCCCTCCCCACTGCTTTACAGCCTTCAAAATCCCTTCACTAACTCTGGTAGGAACATCTTACCGAGCTACCATTAGTGAACTTAACATGTGCTTGATTCCATCTCCCTCGATATTTGGAGCAGTCGTAAGGAGGGCAGTTGGAAGCCCAATAATCTAAACCCAAAGAAAAGTCCAGTCACAAACACTTTTTCCCGCATGTGCACTCTTTGTTCTATTTAGACAATAAACGCCTCTTTCAGAAGAATGAAGTCACCACAGACTTCCTTCCTCATCCCAAAATCCCATCCCATTATGGACCTCACTTAGGGTGCTGACCCACCATTTAAGTTTGACTGGGTGGCCACCCATGGCCAGTCTTCAGATCCTCCTGGCCCTCTGCAGACCCAGCAACTGCTGGGATTGAAGGCTTTTGCTACTTCTTCCCCTAGGGTTAAAAAAACCCTATTTTCCCATCTCTGGCCCAAACCTAACTGACAATATACAGGTAAGATTATTAAGAAAAACATTCTAAAGGTGTAATCTAACCACTTGATCTAATTCTCATGTTGTCTTCCACACCACCTCTGGCAAGTGAAAGCACAGAAACCACTGAACATAAAGAAAACAATGACAGCAAGCATTAGGCCTTCAGTGACTGGAGATCCAAAAGGAGGGATGCCCACACAGACTATTCCAGCAGACAGTCTGTGGGCAGGCACAGGGGCTTCCCCCGATGTCCATGCACTGGCTGCTGCTCTGGTCCACTCCTGTGGAGTGTCAGTCATGGCCTCCCGTCCTTCTCCTCCAGCTGAGATGTCCAAATCTCTGGGGCCTTAGAAATCTTGACCTGAGCATGATGGGTCTCCCCGTGTTCAGCTGTCCTGGTGGCTGTTTCTGTGCTCAGTAACACTTGGAAAGGTCCACGCCACTTCACTACCAGTGATGCTTCTTTCCACTCCTTAACCAGGCCCCAGTGTCCTGGTTGGATGCTGTGAACAGCAGAGTCCAAAGGCAGAATCTGTGCCAGCTGAGATTCCTGTCCAAGAGATTTCACAAGAGACAGTATCCTGGCCACATATTGTCTTTGTATTTACAACACTTATCTCTGTCCCCCCACTAGGCTGACAATTACAAGAGTAAGGAATCCCAAACATCAATTCAAAGGGAGATAAGTGAGTATCTTCCCTAGGCCTGGCCCTTATTCTTGCTAAAGCCAGTGGCAAAAGCCATACCCATGGTATCTTAGTTTCTATTACCAACTTCAAGAGGTTTTTCTTTATTTCCCATTCATTCTTTATACCCGGCCT
>VKON01000828.1:31797-45987 GCA_009741485.1 Malurus cyaneus samueli | reverse complement strand
GGGGGGGGGAAAAAAAAAAAAAAAAAAAAAGAAAAAGGGAAAAGGGAAAATGGGGTGGGCCAAAACAAACGGGAAACCCAAACCCCTTGGTCCCAATCCCCGCAGTGGGTTCCCGGAAGCCCCAAACCCTTCCCCTGTCCCATCCCCGCAGTGGGGTCCCCCGGAGTGGGTCCCCCCTGTACCATCCCCGCAAGTGGTCCCCCCGGAGTGGTTTCCCTGTCCATCCACGAGTGTCCCCCCGGAGTGTCCGGGAGTGGGTCCCCCTGTCCCATCCCCCGCGGTGGTCCGGAAGTGTCCCTGTTCCATCCCGGAGTGTCCGGAGTGTCCCCTGTCCATCCCCGCAGTGTCCGGAGTGTCCGGAGTGTCCCCCTGTCCATCCCCCCAGTGTCCGGAATGTCCCGGCAGTGTCCCCCTGTCCTCATTCCATCCCCGAGTGTCCCGGAGTGTCCCCCTGTCCAATCCCCGCAGTGTCGGATGTCCCCCCTGTCCATCAACACCCCGCAGTGTTCCGGAGTGGTCCGGAGTGTTCCCCCTGTCCATACTCGCAGTGTCCGGAGTGTCCGGAGTGTCCAGAGTGGCCACCGGGCGATTGTCCGGAGTGGCCGGAGTGGCCACCAGATGATTGTCCGGAGTGTCCGGAGTGTCCCCCTGTCCATCCCCGCAGTGTCCGGAGTGTCCGGAGTGCCCGGAGTGTCCGGAGTGTCCCCTGTCCATCCCCGCAGTGTCCGGAGTGTCCGGAGGGGTCACTCTGTCCGGAGTGTCCGGAGTGTCCGGAGTGGCCACCAGATGATTGTCCGGAGTGTCCGGAGTGTCCCCTGTCCATCCCCGCAGTGTCCGGAGTGTCCGGAGTGTCCCCCTGTCCATCCCCGCAGTGTCCGGAGTGTCCCCTGTCCATCCCCGCAGTGTCCGGAGTGTCCGGAGTGTCCCCTGTCCATCCCCGCAGTGTCCGGAGTGTCCGGAGTGTCCCCCTGTCCATTCCCTCAGTGTCCGGAGTGTCCCCTGTCCATCCCCGCAGTGTCCGGAGCCCCCCCTGTCCACCCCCGCTGGCCAATCCCCCGTTTTCAGTAGCCAAACCCCGCTCCGAGCTCTCCAAAGGTCATGGAATGTTCTGGATCTCCCGGCCCTTCCCGGTTCCTCCCGGTGCTCCCGGCGAAATCCCGAATTTCCCCCGGAGCAGAATTCCCGGAATTTCCACCGCCCAACCCCACCCGGGCCGCTCCCGGGCCAATCCTCGCCACGAGGTCGCCAAAAACCGGGCTCTCCACCCCAAATTTCCGACAAAACCGGGTTCCCCATCCCAAATTTCCTTCGGAGCCGGGTTCCCAAATTTCAACCCAGACCCGACCCCCCCCATCCCAAATTTCCTCCAGAGCCGGGTTCCCTATCCCGAATTTCTGCCGGAGCCAGGCTCCCCACCCCGAATTTCCCCCAAAACCAGGTTCCCCATCCCAAATTTCCCCCGGAGCCGGGTTCCCAAATGATTTCCACCGGAGCCGGGTTCCCAAATTTCCTTCCAGAGCCGGGTTCCCTATCCCAAATTTCCGCCAAAACCGGGCTCCCAAATTTCCCCCGGATCCGGGCCCCATCCCGAATTTCCTCCAAAACCGGGTTCCCCATCCCAAATTTCCTTCGGAGCCGGGTTCCCAAATTTCACCCGGACCCGACCCCATCCCATTTCCTCCAGAACCGGTTCCCCTATCCCAAATTTCCTCCAGAACCGGGTTCCCAATTTCACCTGGAGCCGGCCTCCCCACCCCAAATTTCCACCAAAACCGGGTTCCCCATCCCGAATTTCCGCCAAAACCGGGCTCCCTATCCCAAATTTCCACCAAAACCGGGTTCCCTATCCCAAATTTCCTCCAAAACCGGCTTTCCCACCCCAAATTTCCGCCGCAGCCTCACCTGGCTGCCGGGGGTCATCTCCGTGTCCCGATTGTCGCCGCTGCTGTGCCCGCGCCCGCCGATGTCGCCGCTCTTCCGTCACCTCGCACCCATCCCGCGGGCTCAGCCGGGGTTTTTAAGGACGATCCCACCCTTTCCTGACGTTCCCAGGGCGTTCCCGGAGCGGGGCTCACCTGGGAACCGGAGATTGCGCCACCCGGGACGGGTCGGAGCGCGCCGGGAGCCGCTGCGCCTTCCCCGGGGATCGTGCGCGGTTCGGGGGGGGACGGGACGGGTTTGGGGCCGCCCCAAAAGGCTCCGATGGTGCCCGGGGTCGGGGTTGCGGCCTGAGCCCGGGATTTGCAAATTTTTATGTTTTTTAAATGTGCAAATCCACCCGTTCTCGTAAGGGCCCGAAGAGATTCCCGGTACCGTCCCCGGTCTCACCCAGCCCGGGCACCGGGATCTGCCCGGCAAGCGGGAGCATCCTTTTATTTTATATTATCATTATTATTATTCCATGATTTATATTTATTTATTTTATTGTTAATTTTATTTTATTATTGTTTATTTATTATTTTATTTTATTTTTTTATTCTAAATGTGGGGTTTTTTTCCCACTTTTTCCACTTTTTTTTTTTAATTTTTTATTTTATTATTTTACTTTATTTATTTAATTTTATATTTCATTTCATTTCATTTCACTTATTCGGTTTTATATTTTATTTTATATTTTATATTTTATTTTATTATTTTATATTATTTATTTATTTTAATATTTATTATATTTATTTTATTTTATTTAAGTTTATTCTGTTTATTAACCACTTTTCCCGGTGGACAGACGGGTTCGGAAGGTCCGAGCCGAGCCCCGCTCAACGCTCAGACCCCTCCACGTGCCCCGAGACGAATCACTCGATGATCAAACCCCATCCATAATTAAAACTCGCTGCTAATTGCAACCCTGGTGCCTCCCGACGGCGAGATGAGATCGCGGCCTTATCGGGAAGGGCCCATCTCGGGAGATTCCAAGTGGGAGGCGATTTACGGAGCTCCCATCCCGGAAAAAATCGCGTCAGAGCCACCCCGCCCCGGCCCCTTCCCAATCTCGGCGGGGAGGAAGCGAACCTGTCCTTGCTGCAACATCCCGGGCGGGTGGGAATCCCTCCCGGAGCCCGCGGGCGAACAGCTCAGCCCTGAATCACGGCTTTTCATCGCCCTGCTCGCCCGGCCCATGGCACAATTTGCTTTTTACGAGGCATTCAGGGCGTTCCCGGGAGCTGGGGACCCCCGGGGAAATGGGGGACCCCCCGTTCCAACCCCACTTTGGAGGGCCGGGAGGTGTTTGGAGTGTTTTCTGAGGGTTTGGGAGCTGAATTTTTTGTTGTTGGTTTTGGGTTTTTTTTTTTTTTTTTGAGGTGTTCCCCAGCCGCATCCAGAACTGTCCAGGAGCCTGCCGGGACCACCCAGCGCAGGAATTGTCCTCCCGCCACCTCACGGTCACAACCGGCGACAATCCCCCAATGGTGCCGGGAAGAGAATTTGGGGGGATCCGCGGCTCCCCTTTCCACCACCCCCTGACACATTTCCTGTCCCCAATTAAAGGCGGGCCACACCTTTCTGTTTCATTTCCGAGGAAGGGACGATAAAGACTCACGGGGGCCCTTGTGAAATCCAAACCCGAGAGCCGAGAGCAGACAGGGGCGGCTGCGGCCGAGCCGCGCTCCCCATTTCTTATCGCCCTCCCCGAGATTTGGGATTGAGTTTCTCCCTCACCAGGCGCCTACGCCTCTTTTTTTTTTTTTTTATTTTTTATTTTTTGGGTGACTCCTTTTTTTTAGGGTCCCCTCTGCGTCTCCAAGGTGGCCCCGGGCTCCTGGGGGCGGGAATGGGCTCGGGTGGTGGAGGAAAAGTGGCCAAACCGGGTTCTTCTCCGGCGCATTTCTTCACCCGGTCCGCTCGCTCAGCGCCGGAGCCGGCCGAGGCGCGGTTCGCTGGCATTTACTCTTTCCCAATTTGCCGTAATTGCACCCAAATCCCACGTTTTTCCCTTCCCGGTTGGGATCTCGTTCCCAGCCTTCCCGAGCTCAGGATTTTGGGGGTCCGGACGCCTGAGGGGTCCCCACACGCGGGAATTGGGAATTTGGGGAGTTCTGGGATCCCCTCACAGCCACCCCCCCATCCTCTGCGCACCCCAAAAGATGCTCCAACCCCAAATTTCTGCAGCCCCCACCCTCCCTTTCCCCTCTCCCCCAGGACAAACAATGACCTCAAATTGTTCGATTTGTTTGGTTTTTTTTTCCAGTGTTTTCCTTTATTAATTTATACAAAAACGTCGCGCCGTGCCCCGAGCTGCTCCCAGCCCGCCCCCGCCGCGTCGCCCGAGCGCGATCGAGATGGGGAGGCAACCGGGAAGGGGCAAAACCCCAAAACACCCCAAAAAACCCGCGGTTCGTGTTCCGGGGGAGGGCAGGGAGCGCGCCCGGGCCACGCTCATCCAGCCCGGGCTGTCCTGGAGGTGCCGCGGGGTGACAGGGACGAGCCACCACATCCAGGGAACGGAGCCGAGTCCCTCTGGCCGGGTCCGGGGGCGATCTTCACCCGGGACGGAACCGGGACAGGCCCGGGAAGGACGGAGAGAGGCGGCTCCGGAGCTGGGTCGGGGTCACCCTGAGCCCGGAGCGGGGCTGGGGGAGGGAGGGGAGCGGTTCTGACGGGAAAGGAGAGGCGGGGGAGGGCAGAGATGGAGGGGATGGAGCGGAGATGGAACGGGCAGTGGGTCCGGAACCGGCAGGAGCGGCGCCGCTTTTCCCCCCGGCGCTTCCAGGAGCAGCAGAGCCCGAAGCCCTCGGGCGCCTTCCCGTCCCCACCGCCCTCCTACTTCCTCCGGCAGCCCTTGGCCGCGTCGCCCATCATGTCCCAGTACTCCCCGAATTCCAGCTTGGCCTCGTTAGGGTCTCCCATGCACTCGATCTTCTCTTCCAGGGGTCCCACGCACTGCGGGAAAAAACGAGGAGATCACGGAGGGGTCGCACGGACGGAGCCGCCCCCCGGCCCGGTCACCCCCGGGTTCCGGCCTCACCTTGCCCAGGTGGGGCAGTTTTTGCACCACCAGGTCCTGCATTTCGTTGGGGGTCAGATATTCCTTCTGGCCTTTAACGGCGTAGCAGTGGAATTGGCTGATGACCGTCTCGATGGCGCGCTCCACGTCCGTCAGCTCCTGGCAGTCCTGAGGGGGACACGGGGGTCAGCGGAGGGGACAGATCCGTGGGGAAAGGGGACATGGGGGCAGCAGGGCACGGCAGATCCGTGGGGAGGGGACAGATCCGTGGGGAGGGGGATCATGGGGGTCAGTTGGGAGGGGACAGATCCCGTGGGGAGGGGACAGATCCGTGGGGAAAGGGGACAGATCCGTGGGGAAGGGGGACACGGGGGTCAGAGGAGAGGGGACCCCCAGGGCCTGGGGAGGGGACAAGGAAGGGGACACGGGGGTCAGCGGAGGGGACAGATCCGTGGGGAACGGGGACACGGGGGGTCACAGGGGAGGTGGACAGATCCTGGGAGGGGCGGGACAGCCCCAGGGAATGGGGGGACAGCTCCAGGGAGGGATGGGACAGCTTTACAAGGGGGGTGGGACAGCATCCAATGGGGAGGGGGACAGCTCCATGGGGGGACAGCTCCACGGGGGGAACAGCTCACGGAGGGGGGGAAAGCCTCCATGGAGAGGGGGGACAGCTCCGATGGGAACAGCTCCATGGAGGGTGGAAAGCATCCATGGGAGGGGGGGACAGGATGAGCTCCGAGCAGGTGAGCCCCTGAATCCCTCCACAATTGAATCCCTCCGCAATCGCGGGATCGATCTCCTTAGAAACATCTGGGCAGATGTTGTGAGATGCTGTGACCTCCCATCAGTTGACCCCATCCAGCTGTGGGGGGGGGGACCCCCCCCAACAGTGGACAATCCAGCTGCTGAACCCATCCAGCTGTGCCCCGCAAATCCGAGCTGTGACCCCCAAATCTAGCCTAAGTGACACCCATGCCAGCTGTGTACCCCAATCAAGCTGGCCCCAACCACGTGACCCCCCAATCTACCTGAACCACCGCTTCCCCATCCAGCTGTGACATCCACGTGTCATCCAGCTGTGCCCCCCTCCACCTGACTCCAGCTGTGTCCCCATCCAGCTGTGCCTCCACCTCCCAATCACGGCCCCAACAGCTCGTTCCACCAGCTGTCCCCATCCAGCTGTGCCATCCGCCCCCATCCAGCTGTGCTCCCCATCCAGCTGTCGATCAGCTGTGTCCCCCATCCAGCTGTGACACTGCTGTCCCCCTCCAGCTGTGACACTGCTGTCCCCCTCCAGCTGTGACATTGCTGTCCCCCTCCAGCTGTGACACTGCTGTCCCTCTGTCCCCATCCAGCTGTGCCCCCAATCCAGCGTGACACATCCGCTGTGTCCCCCCTATTCCAGCTGTGAACCCCAATCAGCTCTGTCCCATCAAGCTGTGCCCCCCCATCAGCTCTGTCCCATCCAGCCTGTTTGCCCCAATCCGCTGGCCCCCCACATCCAGCTGTCCCCCAATCAGTGTGACCCCATCCAGCTCTGTCCCCGATCAGCTGTGCCCCCCGCCAATCAGCTGTGACCCCCCATTTCCCCACAACCCCACCGGCAGCATAGGGGCCGCTCCTCCCAGATGTGCCAACCCCCAGAACTGTCACCCCCCGGAGGTGGCCACTGGTCCCTGCACGCGGACGCCAGGCTCAGCCACGCCGCGGTCTGTCGCCACCCGGGCCCCGTCGACTGGGTTCTTCCTCCTCCCTGCGGCGAGTAGGGACGAGATATGGCAGTTCGTGATCTCCGTTGCCGCGGGGCACGGGGACAGCGTCGCATGGCTCGAGCGCCTCCACACCCCGCGGAGCCGGTCCGGGGCCGGGTTTGGCTCCGACGCCGACCCCCTTCCGCCGCGGCCGGCTCCGTTGAGGCAAACGCCGCTGATTCACCCAAATCTGCCGGTTTCCCCTGGGCAAGCGTAGAACGCAGATTTGCGTGATCCCACGGGAGCCGCCGGCAGCTTCCGGATAGGTCCAAACCCCAAACCTTCCGCAGGTGCGGAGGGGGCGCCTCCCGTTTGAACGAGGGGAACGGAGTATTTGGGCATCCCGGGGAGATTGGGGAATCCCGGGAGTTTTGGCCATCCTGAGGATTTTGGGCCATCCCGGGAGATTTTGGGCAATCCCGGGAGAGCGCGGGCAGCTCCCCACGGTCAGTCCGGGCCAGCCGGACACAGCCGCCTCTTGCCGGCTTTCAAGTAGGGGCTTCGGCAAAACCCAAATCTCCCGAGTCTCCGGGGCCGCTCGGGGTCACCCCCTCCCCTCCGGGGGTCCCGCGTCCCCCCGCACCTTTCGCTTCTTGCGGCAGTTGCACTGGCCCATGGCGCTGCTCGCTGCTCCTCGGGGGTCTCTGCTCTGCTGCGGAGGAAAAAGCCAAGCTCAGCTCTCGATTTTCAGCTCTCGGTTCTCGGGGGAGATTCCCCTCCTCCTGCTCCAGCCCCCGGAGCTGCGCGGCGTGAACAAGTTGCCCGCGTCTGCGGGCGGGAATGGGGGCGGAGGGGCGCGTGGCGAGGATCCGGCCGTGGAAGCCCGTGGCCCTTCCTGAGCTGGGGCTGCCGGTGCGCGGGCTGCGGCGGGCCGGGGTTTTATACCGGGGAGGTGTGAGTGGGAGCTCCGCGGTGCGAGGCGTCTCATTTGGGAGCTGGCCGGGCCAGCGTGGTGGGCCGGGAGCTCCTTCCCGGGCGCACCGGCGGTTCGGATCCACCCGGGCCCGGCGGATCGGTGGGAACGGCACGGGTCACGGCTACGGCCGGGTTCTCGTTGCCGGTGGGAACGGGGATTTCCCGGCGGGATTTGCCGGGGGGGGTCTCGGTGCACCCGGAGACCCGGAGGGCGGGATCCATGGCACGGAGCTGGTGGCCACCAAGGCCACCGCGGTGTCGCACGGTGGAGTCCGGCCCACCCGGCCACAGCCCCACCCACCCCCGGCAGCCAGGAAGGTGTTTGTGGGGCACCCAAAGCCCACGGGCATTTTGGGAACGGTTCATCCCTCTCCATCACCAATCGCTCTCGGCTCTTCAGGCGGGCTCCCCGGGAGAGGAGCCAATCCGGACAGCCCAATCAGGAGCCCCCCAAGAACCGCCGCCACGCTCGGGCTCGGGGAGGAAATCTCTTATTTTTCCCTTTTGGACGGGTGCCGTCACTATTTGGCCGCTTTGTCCCTGCGCATGGCCCGGGCCAGCTCCCGGATCAGCCGCCAGTACTCCCCAAACGCAAGCTCCTCGTCGTTGTTCCAGTCCAATATCGCTATCTTCTCCTCCGAAGGAGGGCGTCCTGCGGGGAGGGCCCGGGTGGGGATGGGGGCGGCGGGGAGGCCCCTGCCAAATTCCCGGGTGTCGGATGGGGTGGGGGAGACGGGGAAGCTCCTGACAAAAATCCCGGGGGTGTCGGGATGGAGCGGCGGTGAGTGCCCTGAGGCGGCTCGGGTCGGATTGGATTGGGGATTGTCCGAGTGTCGGAAGGGATGGATGGTTTTCGAGGTCGATGGGGATGGGGGCGACCCCTGACAACTCCGAGGGTGAAGTGGTGGGGCGCGGAAACGACCCTGACCGCAGTCCCGGGGAATCGGTTTGGGATTGGGATGTTCGGGGGTCTTATTGGATGGGAGGCAGCGGGGTGCGACCCCTGGCGCAGATCCCGGGGGTGGGATGGGGATGGGCAGCAGGGGTCGTACCCTGACCAAAACTTCCCGAGGGTCGGGGGGATTGGACGTATGGTTCCGGAGTTCGGGGGATGGGCGGGGACGGTCTGACCAAATTCGTCGGTGGTCAAGATTGGATTGGGATGTGTTCCCGTGGGTGTCGGAGGGATGGGGGCGCGCAGCGACCCCTGACCAAACTCCCGGGGGTCGGATGGGCGATTGTTAAATGTTGTTTCCCGAGTCGGGAAGGGTTGGGGTGGTTCCGGGGGGGTCGGATTGGGATGGGTATGGTTCCGAGGGCGGATTGGATGGGATGTCGGGGGTCGGTATTGGGATTGGGGATGGTTCCCGAGGGTCGGATGGGGATTGGGGATGGTTCCCGGGGGTCGGATGGGGATTGGGGATGGTTCCCGAGGGTCGGATGGGATTGGGATGGTTCCGAGGGTCGGATTGGGATTGGGATGGTTCCGAGGGTCGGTATTGGGATTGGATGTGTTCCCGGGTCGGATTGGGATTGGGCTGGTTCCGGGGTCGGATGGGCGTTAGGGGATGGTTCCCGACGTCGGGTTGGATGGGATGGTCCGAGGGTTCGATTGGGTTGGGGACTGGTTCCGAGGGTCGTGATGGGATTGGGTGTTCCGGGGGTCGGATGGGGTTGAGGGATGGTTCCGGGTTGTCGGTTGGTTGGGGATGGTTCCCGAGGGCTCGGTGTGGGGCTTGGGATTGTTCCGGGGGTCGGTTTGGATTGGGGATGGTTCCCGGGGGGGAATGGGGATTGGGGATGGTTCCGGGGTCGGCATTGGGATTGGGGATGGTTCCCCGGGGTCGGGATGGGAGATGGGTGGTTCCGGGGTCGGATGGGGATTGGGGATGTTCGTCGGATGGGGGATTTGGGGATGGTTCCGGGGGGTCGCATTGGTTGGGATGGTTCCCGAGGGTCGGAAGTGGATGGAGCAGCCCCTGACCGCCGCTCCCTCCTGACCAAACTCCCGAGGCGTCCCCAGCGTCCCCCCGGGCTCAGGGTGACACGGGGCACACCTTCGGTGCCACCTCGCCCACCTTCATCAAATTTGGGTAGCAGCTCTCCAGGCTTCTTGAACTCTCCGGCCGTCAGCGTCCCCTTCTGCCCTCCTTGGCCGCGAAGGTGACAAACACGGTGACAATGCTCTCGATGGCCCTTTCCAGCTCGGTCAGCTCGGGCGCTTCGGGCCTCCGGCCGGTCGGACCGCCGCCATGGCCCGCGGACACAGCGCTTTGAGGGACAAGGAGGGTCCCCGGGGGTTTTACCCCTCCCGCGAGGGAGGATCCGGAAGGAGCTGGGGATGGGGTGTGTGCTGGGACGGTGGACACGGGACACCGGGGACGGGAGGGGCGGAGTGGGACCGGGGGCAGCGATGTGCCGCTCTTACCTCGCTGGCGGTGGCGCTCCTGGATTTCGGGGCGTTTCGGAGAGTTTTGGGAGGTTCGGAGCGGTTTGGGAGGTTTTTGGGAGTTTCTGAGGTTTGGGGAGGTTTTCAGGAGCTTTCAGAGGTTCGGAGGTTTTGGGAGGTTTCAGGAGGTTTCGGGAGGTTGGAGGTTTCAGGAGCGTTCGGCGAGGTTTCAGGAGATTCAGGAAGTTCGGGCAGTTTTGGAAGTTTCAGGAGGTTTCGGGGGTTTTGGGGAGTTTGGCGGAGGTTTCAGGAGGTTCGGGGGTTCGGAGTTTCAGGAGGTTCGGGGAGTTCGGGGAGGTTTGGGGAGTTTGGGGAGGTTTGGGGAAGTTTTGGGGGGTTTCGGGGAGTTTCAGGCGGTCGGGGGAAGTTTAGGGGGTTTCGGAGATGGTTTCGGAGAGCTTCTGGGGAGGTTTCAGGGTTTGGGGAGTTTCGGGTTTTTCGGGGAGGTTTCAGGAGGTTTCGGGGAGGTTTGGGGGTTTGGGAAGGTTTGGGGAGGTTTCAGAAGGTTCGGAGAGGTTTGGGGAGGTTTCAGGAGATTTCAGGAGCTTTCAGGAGCTTTCAGGAGGTTTGGAGAGGTTTGGAGAGGTTCGGGGAGGTTTCAGGAGTTCGGGAAGTTTTGGAAGTTCGGGGAAGTTTCAGGAGGTTCGGGGAGGTTTTGGGGAGGTTTCAGAAGGTTTGGGGAGTTTCAGAAGCTTTCAGGAGCTTTCAGGAGCTTTCAGGAGGTTTTTCTCGCGCGCAGGAGGGCACAGCGCAGCCTTTGTCCCCCCCGCGCCGGTGTTGGTTTTGCGAGGCCGGACGGACGCGCGTGGACACGCCGGGCGCCGTTCCGTTGTCCGTCGTCCGTCCGTCTGTCGTCCCGCGCACTCGGCCCCAAAGTCCGGCGGGGACACGGGCGAACCCGGAACCGGTCGGAACGGTCCCCGGATGGTTTGGGGACAGAAAAAGAAGCTCCGGGATGGCTGAACCCGAACTTTGAGCTCCGTTCCCGGGTGGGGAGAGGAGAGGGAGGATGTCACCCCGGTGTGTCCCTCGGCTTGGGGACAGGGGGTGACACCGGCACTGTTCTTGTACATCTGTGTCACTTGGGTCATTCCCACTGTCTTTCCTTGTACATCTGTGTCATTCCCTGTCCTTCCTGTCATTTCGGTGTCATACCATGTCTCCTGTCCTTCCCTGTCCTTTCCCTGTCCTTTCCTGTCCTCCTGTCATCCTGTCCCTTCCCTGTCACATCCCTGTCACTTCCCTGTCCCATCCTTGTCCTACCCATGTCCTCTTGCCATCCTGTCTTTCCTAGTCCCTCCCTGTCCTTCCCTGTCCCCTCCCCGTCCCCAGCACCGACCCGACCGAGTGAGGTTTTGTGACTCAGGCCGCCGCTGCATCTCGCTATGTAATCGTGGGCTCTGTAAAATTATTACTCCAAATTATGGGGGGTTGGAAGGGCCCGTCCCCTTTATCAGGGGTATTTTACACGGCGGCATCTTGGGCGTCATCCGGGCTGGGAGAGTCCTGGGGTGGCACGATTTCCCCGGGGCCCTGGTGGCATCTGCCACCCCGAGTGTCACCTGACAGGCCCGGGACTGTCCTTGGTGTCCCACTTCCAATGGGACCTGAGTGGCAACCTGACCCCGCGTGTCACCTACCTGACGAGCTCTGGGATGTCCTTTGGTGTCTCCAACTCCCACTGGTCTGAGTGGCATCTGCCACCCGTGTACCTGACAGAGCTGGGACTGTTCCTTGGTCGTCCAATCTGCATGGGGACCACCCCACGCTGTACTGACACCGCCGAGCGTGCCCAGACACAGCCCTGGGGATGTCCTTGATGTCCACCTCCCCATGGGACCATGAGTTGACAGTCTCCCCCTGAGTGAACCTGACAGGCCTGGGACTGTCCTTGGTGTTCTCCCCAACTCCCCACGGGACCTGCAGTGGCATCTGACACCCCGCGTGTCACCTGACAGACCCTGCGGACTGTCTTGGTCGTCCTCTCACTCCCATCGGACGACCCTAGCCAGTGCCCAGGGACCAGCCCCGGGCTGTCTTAGATGTCCCAACTTCCCACGGGGGACCCCGGAGGTGTCACTGACCCCCTGAGGGGACCCCAGGACTGTCCCTCGTGTCCCCAACCTTCCCATGGGGACCCTGAGTGTCACCTGACACAGCTCTGTGACTGTCCCTCGTGTCCCCAACCCCACCCCCCGGTGTGACAGGAGCCAGCACCCCCCCAAAAGGGCGATCCCAAAATCCCCGCGGTGTTTTGGGGACAGAGGTCAGGCAGGTCCCCAGCCCGGTGTCACCGTCACCGGTGCTGAAGCCAGGGTGGCCCTGTCCCCACCCCGAGCTGTCACACCAGCTCACGGGGCAGGAATTGGTTTCCTGCAGCCCCATCCGGCCCCGCCGTGAGGAGGGGACAGGGACAGGGACGGGGACATCCGGCCAGCCCCACGTCACCCCGGGAAAGGGCCGGTGAGTCAGGCCCGGGACGGGTTTGGGGTGAATCAGCGGCCCCGGGTGCCAGGCGGGCCCCGGGGTGACTCCCTGAGCCTGGAATTTGGGGAGCAGGGACGGGGTGAGAGAGGGACAGGGGTGACAGAGGGACGGGGACACCGGAAAGGATGGGGATCGCCATGGGGATCGGCCACACAGTGACCTGGCCTTGGGGACAGCGGGGGACAGTGGGGACTGGGACTGTAAAGGGTCAGGGGTCATAAGGGGACTGGGACCATAAAGGTCCCATAAAGGTCCTTTATGGGGCCATAAAGGAACTGGGGCCATGGACAGATGAGGCCATTTAGGGACAGGGATGGGGCCATATAGGGACAGGGACCATATAGGGGCAGGGGCTATACAGGGACAATATGGGGACAGGGATCATATAGGAATAGGGGCCATACACGGACCATAAAGGGACAGGGATCATGGAGGGACTGGGACCCTAAAGAGAGCAGGACCATAAAGGGACCAGGACCATAAAGGGACTGAGACCATGGAGGGATCAGGACCATAAAGGGTCAGGGGCCATAAAGGGATTGGGACCATAAAGGGACTGGGACCATGAAGGGATGAGGCCATTTAGGGACAGGGACCATAAAGGGACTGGGACAATAAAGGGACATTGGACTGAGGACATTTAGGGACAGGGATGGGGGCCATATAGGAACAGGGACCATATAGGGACAGCAGCCATACAGGGGCCATATATGGACAGGGACCATATAGAGACATTGGCCATATAGGGACCATATAGGGACAGGAGCCATACAGGGACCATATAGGGATTTGTACCATACAGGATCACAGCACCCCAAGTGACAGAGTGACCACGCGCAGTGTCCACTCCCGTGTCCTGCTCCTGTGCGGGTTGGGGACTCCAAGCAGGGGTGGCCACCGTGACCACCACAGTGACCAGTCCAGGAGTGGCCCCCGCTGGCCCCGGTGGTAGCCCCGGTGGTGGCCCCGGTAGTAGCCCCGGTGGTAGCCCCGGTGGTGGCCCCGGTGGTGGCCCCGGTGGTAGCCCGGTAGTAGCCCCGGTGTGGCTGGCCCCGGTGGTAGCCCCGGTGGTAGCCCCGGTGTGGCCCCGGTGGTGGCCCGGTGTGCGGTAGCCCCGGTGGTGCCCCTGCGTGCCGGTGGTGGCCCCGGTGGTAGCCCCGGTGGTAGCCCCCGGGTGGTGAGCCCCGGTGGTGAGCCGGTGGTAGCCCGGTGGTGGCCCCGGTGGTAGCCCCGGTGGTGGCCCCGGTGGTGGCCCCGGTGGTAGCCCCGGTGGTGTAGCCCGGTGGTGGCCCCGGTGGTAGCCCCGGTGGTGGCCCCGGTGGTGCCCACACACAACACAGGTCGAGTAGGCACCCGGCCGAGACTCAGACCCCCACAGTGCGTACGCACCAGAAGTAGAGATCAGCCCGCACGGTGGTGCCGGTGGGCGGTGGTGGCCCCGCGGTTAGCGGTGGTGCCCGGTGGTAGCCGCGGTGGTCCCGGTGTGGTAGCCCGGTGTATCCCGGTGGTCGCCGCGGTGGTGGCCCCGGTGGTGCCCGTGCTGGTGGCCCCCGGGTGGTGGCCGGCTCTTTCCCGGCGGGGAGACCGGCGGCCGGCCGCAGGACTGGGGGCTGGTTTTGGCGGGGCCGTGGATCTTCTCTTTT
>VKON01000828.1:0-15825 GCA_009741485.1 Malurus cyaneus samueli | reverse complement strand
GGGACAAAGCCATCTGTCACCCAGTACCTGTGTTCTATGATCCCTGTCTGATCCCACGAATCCCAGAGCTTGCCCCCAGCTGGGGGAAATGGGTGACACGGCGTTTACAGGGACACTCCGGGTGTCCCCAGCTCTCCAGTGTCCCCAAGCGCCTGGCAGGAGCAGCGCTGTGTCCGTGCCCGGTGCCACGGGAACAGACCCGCTCCCTCCGCCGCCGCCGCCGCCGGGGCCACAAACAGCGCCCGGCCGGCGCCGCTCCTTAACCCTCGCTGTCCCCGGCTTCTCCCTTTCCTGCCTCCGTGCCAGAGCCTGCTCACGCCAGAGCCTGCATGCAGCGTTCCAGAGCCTTGGAAAATCCTTGGGACGGCGGCAGACACAACAAACCGCCGGTGCCTGCTCCTTATCTGGGGCTGGGAGGGAGCCTGGGTTCCTGCCAGCACCCGCTGCGTGTCCCCCCCTGCATGGTGCCATCACGGCGTGGGGACACTTTCCAGGGATGCTGGAGGTCCCCGGGGTGGGGGATAACACTGAGCTCCCTGCCAGGCTCTGGGGTTCATGCTGAATGACAGCATTGCCTTCTTCCTGCCAAGATCCCTGCCTGGCACACTCTGCCTCAGAGTTTGGGGTTAAAAGTGGTGAAAGAAGGAATTCCCGGTGCAGGGTTGCCCCCAGCTCTGTGGTGGCTGTCCCAGGGAGGACTGGAAGGGTCAGAGCCACCTCTGTCCCTCCCCAAAATGCAGCCCAGTCTGGGGTGAGTGAGGCCAGACACGGCTTCTCTCTGGATCCATCCTCACCCCACATCGCTCCTGCCAGCAGGATCCCGGCTGATCCCACGTCCTGAGTCCCAAAGCCTGGTGATCAGGGATGTTCCATGGGGCACAGGGCGGTGACAGGGATGCCGCAGGGATTTGAGGGTGACACCAATGAGGGGTGACCCCCGGGGCACCGATGAGGAGTCGGGTCCTACTCACCTCCGCCCCCGGCTGCCCTCACTCGCGGCCCGGCTGGAGCCGCATCTCCTCCGTTCACGGTGCTGCCTTCAGACCTTCCCACCCTCAGCTCGGTCCCTCAGCTCTCTGCCTGCCCTCAGCCCTTTCCTCCTGCCCTCAGCCCTCCTCTCCCTCACCCTCCTTCCTCAGCTCGTCCCTCAGCCCTTTCCCGCTCCCTCACCCTGTCCCTCAGCCTTTTCCCGTCCTTCAGCTGTCCTCCTCTGTCCCTCAGCCTTTCTCACTCCTCAGCCTTTTCCCGCTCCTCAGCTGTCTCAGCTCGTCCCTCAGCCCTTTCCCGCTCCCTCAGCCTTTCTCGCTCCCTCAGCTCGTCCCTCAGCCCTTTCCGCTCCCAGCCCTTTCCGCTCCCTCAGCCCTGTCCCTCACCCTTTTCTCTCCCTCAGCCTCACCCTCCTTCCCTCAGCTCTTTCCTCAGCCCTTTCCCGCTCCTCAGCCTTCCCTCAGCCCTTTCCGCTCCCTAGCTCTGTCCCTCAGCCCTTTCCCGCTCCCTCAGCCCTTTTCTCGCTCCCTCAGCTCGGTCCCTCAGCCCTTTCCCGCTCCCTCAGCCCTGTCCCTCAGCTTTCTCCTCCTCAGCCTCACCCTCCTCCTCAGCTCTTTCCCTCAGCTCTTTCCCGCTCCCTCAGCCCTTTCCCAACTCCTGCCCTACAATAACAAAAGGAACGGCCGGAGCGCGTGAGGCGCCGCCGCGCCGCAGCCAATGGCAGCGCTCGTGACAGCCGGGCATCGCCCCGCAGCCAATCAGAACCGCTCTTTCATGGCCTGAGCCCCCAGACGCGCCCCACCCCCGCGCGCCGCCGGGTCCCAGCGACCGCCCGGTCCCAGAATCACCGGGAACGCGGCGGGTCCCGGTCCCGGTCCCACAACCACCGGGAACGCGGCGGGTCCGGATCCCGCTCCACCAAGAACACGGCAGGTCCGGATCCCGCAATCACCGGGAACACGGCAGATCCCGCTCCCGTTTCACCGGGAACGCGACGCGTCCCGGCTGCACAACCACCGGGAACGCAACGGGTCTGGGTCCCCGCTCCCACTGGGAATGCGGCGGGTCCTGGTCCCGACAGAGAACTTTGCGAACTCTCTTTGGAAATTTGTTAAGGAACGAAAAATGCAGCAGATTCTCCGTGGCAAATCCATCCGGGTAAAAACCACCAAAAAAAGATCCCCCGGAGAACAATCCAAAAAAAGTTTAATACAACAGAGAGTATCAAAACATCGAAGAACACACTAAGTCTGCATTTTTTCCATCGGGGATTCCCACCGCAGCTCCCGACGGAACGAGCACCCCCCGCCCCCGGCAGTCCCGGCCCCTCAGTCGGCGGCCTCGGGATCCGTCTGTGCATGTACGCGTCCAGCTCGGCGTCCAGATGTCCCTTGGTCTTGGACATGTAAGCGTCCAGCTGGTTGTCCAGCTGCTCCTTGTCAGCGCGGGCGTGCCGAGCCTCTGCCGCGGCCCCGGCCTCTGCCACGCCCGCCGAAACGCCCCGGCCCGGCGGCCATGCCGCGACCTGCGGGGATGGAGAACGGGTCACTGCCTCCAACCAAGGATTGCCCATCCAGACAGATGTTTGACTTTTTGTCACCCCAAAACCCGAATTCCTCAATCCCAGCCCAACAGGAACATCTGGCTGCAAGAATGACATCCCCCCTCCAACATCTGGCTCCTGGGTTTCCCCTCCCAGCCCTGCCTCACTTGTGTTTTACTGTTAAAAAAATAACCAGGTCTTGATAAATGGTTTGAATTCCAGGCTTGGGATTATTGGGGCTGGAGGTTCCACACCCCAGCCTTAACTAGGGAAGGATTCCAGAATCAGAGTTCCAGCAGAATTCCAGCAGAATTCCAGGAGTTTTTGCCCAGCACTCACCTCTGCCGCCGATCCCTCCCCGGCCATGCGCCCCGGCCCAGGCCGCTCTTCCCGGGCCCCCCGGCCCCTATCCCGCCCTTCCTCAGGCCCATCCGGGGGCCAATCCCTCTCCCTCCACGGAGCAGGGCTTGACCTTTGATAGAAAACCAAAAAAAGAGGGGTTTCAACCAGGGAATGCTGTGAGGGAGCTGAGGGGATGGCAGGGATGGGCGGGTACCGACCTCGGAGCGCGACCCCTCCTCGGATCATGGCCCGGGCGCCGCGGCCCCGCAGAGCCCCCCGGGGCATCCCCCGCTGTCCCAGAGCCAGGCCCCGGCCACCCAGAGCTCCACGGGCCAGCGTCCCCACCGGCCGGCCCAGCCTCGCCTGGATGTTGCTCTTCCCGAGGCGTTGCTTCAAGCTCTTCTGGAAGAGAAGATTTGGGGAGGGACAGAGAGTCATGCAGCAATCTGGGATCGGGGACACGACACGGGCCAGCGCTCCCAAACAATCCAGGGAGTTTGTGCCATGGCTCTACCGAGGGAGGAGGAGATGGGGTGGGATTTTAAGGGCTGGCACAGACTGAGAGGTGAAGCGCTCGGCAGCTCCCGGACCCCGGGATGAGCCATTTCTCTGGAAAAATAGAGAGGAGATGTCAACAGCCGGCACCCGACACCCCCACGCCAACAACAACGTGTTACTTATCCGACGTAAAAGATGGAATTTTCTCCAAGTCCCTGCCAGGTGTCTCGTTTTTAGGATCATGGAATGCCTTGAGTTGGGAGGGATCCATCCAGGCCAACTCCAGACCCTCCAGAGTCACCCCAAAATCCCACCTGTGCCTGAGATGTTGTCCAAATGCTCCTGGAGCTCTTGGGTTCTCTGGGGATCCTGTTCAGTGTCTGAGCCCCCTCTGGGGGAAGAAGTTTTTCCCAAAATCCACCTAATCTGCCCTAAACGGCTCCAGCCATTCCCAGGGTCCTGTCCCTGCTCACAGGGAGCAGAGGTGTCCCCTGAGTGTCCCCTGCCTCCTCAAGTGCCCTCAGCCAAGATGAACCCCAGAGCCTGGCAGGGAGCTCAGTGTTGTCCCCTCACCCCGGGGACCTCCAGCATCCCTGGAAAGTGTCCCCACGCCGTGATGGCACCATGCAGGGGGGGACACGCAGCGGGTGCTGGCAGGACACCCAGGCTCCCTCCCAGCCCCAGATAAGGAGCAGGCACCGGCGGTTTGTTGTGTCTGCCGCCGTCCCAAGGATTTTCCAAGGCTCTGGAACGCTGCATGCAGGCTCTGGCGTGAGCAGGCTCTGGCACGGAGGCAGGAAAGGGAGAAGCCGGGGACAGCGAGGGGTTAAGGAGCGGCGCCAGGCCGGGCGCTGTTTAGTCTGGCCCCGGCGGCGGCGGCGGCGGAGGGAGCGGGTCTGTTCCCGTGGCACCGGGCACGGACACAGCGCTGCTCCCTGCCAGGCGCTTGGGGACACTGGAGAGCTGGGGACACCCGGAGTGTCCCTGTAAACGCCGTGTCACCCATTTCCCCCAGCTGGGGGCAAGCTCTGGGATTCGTGGGATCAGACAGGGATCATAGAACACAGGTACTGGGTGACAGATGGCTTTGTCCCACATCCTCCTCACCTGAAGGGTGCCACTTTCTGGCACTCCGGGATGAACCCCAGAGCCTGGCAGGGAGCTCAGTGTTGTCCCCCCACCCCGGGGACCTCCAGCATCCCTGGAAAGTGTCCCCATGCCGTGATGGCACACGTCCCTTGTGCCAGCACCCGGCTCAGCGGGGTGCAGGGGAGGGCAGCGGGGACAGCGTGTCCCTGCGGTGGGGTGACAGGCAGGGTGACGCCGTGCCTTGCAGGGCCGCAGCGCCATGTCCCTGGGCAGTGACAGCGGCCCCGGCATCGTGCACAGCCTGCTGTGCCACCGGCAGGGAGGGGACAGCGAGGCCTTCGCCCGCCGCGCCATCCAGAGCCTCCTCAGGAAGCTGAAGGAGAAGAGGGACGAACTGGACGCGCTGGTGGCCGCTGTCACCTCCGGAGGGGCCCAGCCCGGCCAGTGCGTCACCGTCCAGCGCACCCTGGACGGGCGGCTCCAGGTACCCCCGGGACACCGGGATGGGGACTCGGGGGGCCCGGAACCCCCTGGGCTGGGGGGACATGGGTGCCCCACAACATCCCCTGCAAGCCCTTCCCAGGATTGGGGGTCCAGGGTGCCCCATAGCCCCCGAAGGTGCTCCCCAGGTTTGGGGGTCCTGAGTGCTCCATAACCCCAGAGAACCCTCCCCAAGTTTGGGGGTCCTGAGTGCCCCATAGCCCCCTGAGACCCCTCCCCAGGTCAAGGTTTGGGGGTCCTGAGTGCCCCATAGCCCCCGAGAGCTCTCCCCAGGATTGGGGGTCCAGGATGCCCATAGCCCCCGAGACCCCTCCCCAGGTTTGGGGGTCCTGAATGCTCCAGAGCCCCCGAGCACCCTCCCCGCGCTGTTTGAGCGGGTGGATCCCCCCTGCCCGCATCCCCCTCCCCCTCTCCGGCATCCCCCGCGCCGCCCCTGCGGGATGAGTCAGTGTCTGGCAGCCCTGGAGCCTGGGGGATCGAGGGGGTTTGTTAGTCTGGAGCCGGAGGCGCACCGGGGACCCCGGCCTGGCGCCAGCCCCGCGCTGGGGGGCTCGGGGGGATCCCGCTGTCGGGCCGGCTGTTGTCACCCTGAAAGTGGGGACACGCCACCCGTCACCCCCTCTCTGTGCCCCGTGTCCCCCCGCAGGTGGCCGGCAGGAAGGGGTTCCCGCACGTCATCTACGCCCGGCTCTGGCGCTGGCCCGACCTGCACAAGAACGAGCTGAAACCCGTGAAATTCTGCCGCTTCGCCTTCGACCTCAAGTGCGACAGCGTTTGTGTCAACCCCTACCACTACGAGCGCGTGGGGACCCCCGGCAGCGGTGAGCCGGGACCCCCGGAACCCCCGGATTGGGGAGGGGTTCACCGAGAGGGGGTCAGCAGCGCCCCTAACCCCCCATCCCCTCTGCCGGCAGGTCTGAGCAGCCCGAGCGCAGGTGAGACCCCGGCCCGGGGCCAGCGGGGAGCCCCCCTGGAACCAGCCCAGCCCCCCAAAGCGGCTCCCCGTCCCCCACGCTCTCCGGTGCCCTCCCCAGTGCTCCCCCCGCGCCCGGAAGGAGGAGTTTGTTCCATGACTGGTGCAGATGGAGCCGCCGGCCCGTGGGGACCGGGGGCGAGCCCCCTGCCCAGCCCTACCGCTCTGCCCCTCCCGGCTCCCTGAGCCCCCCCGAGCGCCCCGGGATCTGCCCGCGCTCCCGTGCCCCCCAAGTGAGACCCTCCTCAACCCCCACCCTGCGGGGGCTTTGGGGTGTCACCCCCAAATTACAGCAGCCCCCTGTAATTCCTGTTCCCATCTCACCCCACAGCAGCCTCCCCATCATTCCTGTTCCCATCTCATCCCACGCCCTCGCCCCTATAATCCCTGTTCCCATCTCACCCCACAGCAGCCCCCCTATAACTCCCTATTCCCATCTCACCCCACAGCAGCCCCCCAGGACCCCCTCCTCCCCTGCCCCACCATCGAGGGCCCCCCGCAGCAGAACGGGTACCCCAAATCACCCTACCACCGGTGGAGTATGGGGACACCCCTCTGTGTCACCCCTCTGTCACCCCCCAGCCCCCCTTTGGGACCCCCCTTGTCACCCTGTCTCCACCCCAGGTTCACCGCTGAGCTGGACCGGTGGGCATCGCCTACACCCCAAATCTGCTGCAGCCCCCCACCCCACAGCACCACCCCAACCACTGCTGTAGGTTTTGGGGAGCTCTGGGTGAGGGGTGTGGGGAGGGGTCTGCAGGGTGCTGACCCCCCTCTCTCTGCCTCTCCCAGGGCCCCCCCACCATAACTCCGTGCTCCAGCCCCCCGTGTCCACCCACCCCGGTGAGTGCCCCCACCCTCCTCAGCACCCATGGGTGCCGTGACCCCCCCCTAAAACCCAAATTCCCCAAATTCCAGGGCCGGAATTCTGGGTGCTCCATCGCCTACTTCGAGCAGACGGCAGGTGGGGAAGATCTTCAAGGTGCCCTCGAAGCTGCCCACCGTTGGTGGTGGATGGCTTACGTTGGGGACCCCTCGGGGGGTTGCCCGTTTCTGCTTTGGGCACTGTCCAATGTCCAGCGGTGTGCGGCCAGCGAGAGGGCACGGTTGGGCGGGGGGCACGGGGGGCACGGGGGGCATGGGGGCACAGGGAGGTGGGGGAATGGGGGAAATCATGGCAGGAAACTGGGGCAGGGGCATGGGGGGCACGGGGGGCATGGGGGGCTTGGTGGGAAGGTGAGCACAGGGAGGGGGTGGGGGAATGGGGGAAATTCAGGGCAGGTAATGGGGAAGGGGAATGGGGGAAAGAGGGTAGGATGAAGGTGTGAGGGGAACTGGGATAAAGGGGGGGGATTTGGGGGCGAAAATGGGAAAACAGAGGGGATATGGGGAAATAGGAAAGTGGAGAAGGATATGGGGGATATGGGGGAAAATGGGGGGATAAATGGGAGAAGGGGGATATGGGGGAAATGGGGGATAAATGGGATATGGGAGAAATGGGGGATAAATGGGAGATATGGGGGATAAAAGTATGAGGAAATGGGGATATGTTAAATAGGCGGATAAATGGATATGGGGGGATTGGGGATAAGTGGAGAAGGGGAATTTATAGGAGATAAATGGGATATGGGGGACTTGAGGGATAAGTGGGAGAAAGGGGATATAGGGGATAAGAAAAGGGGTATGATGTGGGATTAAAGGGGATATGGGGGAAATGGGGGATAATTGGGCCAGAAGGAGGAAAAGGATTGGAGGATAAAGAGGGGAATGAGGGCAGAAATGGGGGATGAGGGAAGGAGGGGATCCAAGAGGAATAATTCAGATAGAAGAGGGAATAATGGGGAAAAAACGGGATAAGTGGGGGATACAAGGGACAAATATGGGCTATGAGGGAGAAGCTGGGCACTGCCCTGGGCAGGTGGGGCTGTGGGGCCGCGGCTCCGTGCTCAGGCTCTCGGGCAGGCTGCACATCGGCAGGGGCGTGCAGCTGGAGCGGCGCGGCGAGGGCGACGTGTGGATGCGCTGCCGCAGCGACCACGCCGTGTTCGTGCAGAGCTTCTACCTGGACAGGGAGGCGGGCAGAGCCCCCGGGGACGCCGTGCACAAGGTGTACCCGGAGCGCACATCAAGGTTGGGGTTCTGGGGCTGGGAGGGTGGGGGACCGACAATTTAGGTCCCGAGCAGGAACCAGGTGGATCTTCTGTCCCCACCCCAAATCGCACATCAAGGTCGGGGTTCCCGGGGGGCCAGGGGGTGGGGGAGCTCGTGACAATTTTTAGGGGTCCCGGGACAGGGGAAGAACCCAGGGTGGAGGGATCTTCTATCCCCACCCCAAATCGCACACCAAGGTCGGGGTTCCTGGGGCTAAGAGGGTGGGGAGCTCTGTGACAACTTTTTAGGGGGGTCCCGGGAGAGGGGAGGGGACCCTCACCCCCCACCCCAAGTGCACATCAAGTCGGGGTTCTGGAGGGTGGGAGAGCTCTGTACCCATGTTTTTTGGGGTCCCGGAGCAGGGAGGCATCTCTACCTCCCACCCCAAAGTGCACATCAAGGTCGGGGTTCCCCAGGGTTTGGAGGGTGGGAGAGCTCTGTGCCCACATTTTAGGGGGTCCCAGGTGCAGGATGGAGGGATCCTCATACCCCCACACCCCAAATTGAACATCAAGGTCGGGGTTCCCAGGCGTTGGGAGGGGTGGGAGAGCTCTGTGCCCACATTTTAGGGGTCCCAGGTGCAGGGGAGGGATCCTCATACCCCACACCCCAAATTACATCAAAGGTCGGGTTCCCAGGGGGTTGGGAGGGGTGGGAGAGCTCTGTTGACAACTTTGGGGGGTCTCGGGAGCAGGGGAAGGACCCCAGGGTGGATGGCATTCTCTAACCCCCACCCCAAAACGCACATGAAGGTTCGGGGTTCCGGGGGCTGGGAGCGTTTGAGCTCCATGCCCGCGTTTTGGGGTCTGGGGAGCACGGGAAGGGGACCCTCTACCCCCCACCCCAAAGGCACATCAAGGTCGGGGTTCTGGGGGGCCAGGGGAGTTGGGGGAGCTCTGTGACAACTTTTAGGGGTCCGGGAAACAGGGAAGAACCCAGGGTGGAGGGATTCCTCATACCCCACCCCCAATGCGCACATCAAGGTCGAAGGTTCCCGGGGGTGGGGACTGTTTGCCACATTTTTTGAGGTGAGGAGCAGGGAAATACCCCATGGTGGAGGGACCCTCTCCCCCCACCCCAAAGCCACCCCGCTCAGGGGTCCCCCCGTGTCCCCTCAGGTGTTTGACCTGCGCCAGTGTCACCGGCAGATGCAGCGGCAGGCGGCCACCGCCCAGGCTGCGGCCACCGCTCAGGCCGCTGCTGTGGCCGGCAGCATCCCCGGGCCTGGCTCGGTGGGTGGCATCGCCCCGGCCATCGGTGAGTGACCACCGGGGTGATGGGACCCCTGTAATGACCATGGAGCCCGTGATGACCGTGAACCCCTGTAATACCTGGGACCCCGTGATGACCTGGGCACTCCCTGTAATGACCATGGGACCCCTGTGATGACATGCGACCCCTGATGACCGTGGGACCCCGAGATACCATGGGACCCCTGTGATGACCATGGGGCCAGTGACGTGGGCCGTGATAGTGGGACCCCAATGACAGGCACCCCCTGAGCGTGCTGTGATTGGACCCTATGACCGTGAAACCCCTGAATGACCCATGGACCCGTATGACCGGGACCCCTGGATGACCGTGGGACCCCCGAGATGACCATGGGAACCCCGTGATGACCATGGGACCCCCATAGATGACCATGGACCCCCGGATGACCGTGGGACCCTGATGACCGTGGGACCCCGTGATGATGGGACCCCGTGATGACGTGGGACCCTGTAATGACCATGGGACCCCCGTGATGACCGTGGGACCCCCGTGATGACCGTGGGACCCCCGTGATGACCATGGGACACCCGTGATTGACCGTGGACCCCGTGTGACGTGGGACCCTGTGATGACCATGACCCCGTGATGACCGTGTTCCCCCCTCCAGGGCTGTCGGTGGCCGCGGGGCTCGGCGTGGACGACCTGCGGCGCTTGTGCCTGGTTAGGCTGAGCTTTGTTAAGGGCTGGGGTCCCGACTATCCCCGGGCCAGCATCACCTGCACGCCCTGCTGGATCGAGGTGCACCTCCACCCGCCCTGCAGCTGCTGGACCACGTCCTGCACGCCCTGCCCGACGCTCACGTCTGAATCCTGCAAAGAACAACCAAAAAAAAAGAGGGGAAAAAAGCCAAAAATGAGGCGAAATGACCAGAAATGTGTCGGTTTAATGGTTATTTAATGGATGGTGTCGGGATCTGTGGCCTGGGTGTAGCGCAGCCCTCGGCGCTGATTTCCGCCTCCTGATTTAACTTTTGTATGAAAGTTAAACAAAAAAAAAAAAAAAAAGAAAAAAAAAGCCAAAAAAAAGGTTGAGAGAACCAAAACCGTGTCGTTGTTAACCATTATTTCATGGATGGGGTTGGAGTTTGTGGCCCGGGTTTGTCATCGCCTTTGACGGACGCTCAGCAGCGCGGTTGTGCCGCCAGATGCGCCGCCAGATGCGTTTCCAGATGTGCGTCCAGATGTTTTCCCCCCACCACACGGACTACATTTCCCGGCAGCCCCCGCGGCGCCCACCGGAAGCGCCCGCCCCAGCCCCGCGGACTACATTTCCCGGCAGCCCCCGCGCCGCCCAAGATTGCGGCGGCGAGCGGCCCCGGGGCGCGGGAGCTGTTCGCTGAGGGGCTCCTGCAATTCCTGAGGCCCGCCGTTGCGACAGCTCGACCGCCACGTCCACAGCGTCAGGTCCGGAGACCGCGGAGAGCGGGCCGGAGGCGGGGAGGGACGGGGGGATGCGCGGAGGGACGCCGGGAGCCGGGGGGATCGCGGCGGGGCGGGCGGAGAGGCTGAGACATGGAGGGGCGGGAAGAGGTGGTTTCTGTGGGGTGGCAGTTCTTGGGGGAAGTCGGGCTGAGGCGATTACTGTTAGGGCACGGTAGCTTTTGTAAGGCTTCTGATGAGGGTGAGGCGTTCTGTGGCGAAGGGCAGCGTTCTGATGGGGTGGAAGGGCGGTTCTTGGGCTGAAGGGCGGTTCTGTGGGCTGAGGGAATCGGGGTGGAAGGCCGTTCTTGGCTGAGGAGTCTTGGGCTGAAGGGACGGTTCTATGGGGCTGGAAGGGCGGTTCTGTGGGGTGGAAGGGCGGTTCTGTGGGCATGGAAGGGCGTTCTGTGGGGTGGAAGGGCGGTTCTGTGAGGGTTTGTGGGGTGAAAGGGCGGTTCTGTGGGGGCTGAAGGCGGTTCTCGTGGGGCTGAAGGGCGGTTCTGTGGAGGCTGAAGGCGCGGTTCTGTGGGGCTGAGGGACAGCTCATGTGGGGTGGAAGGGCCGTTCTGTGGGACTGAGGACAGTTCTGTGGCGGCTGTAAGGGCGGTCTGTGGGGTGCAAGGGCGGTTCTGTGGGGGTGAAGGGCGGGTTCTGTGGGGTGGTAAGGGCGGTTCTGTGGGGCTGAAGGGCGGTTCTGTGGGTGAAGGGCGGTTCTGTGGGGTGAAGGCGGTTCTGGGGCTGAAGGCGGTTCTGTGGGTGAAGGAGCGGTTCGGTGGGGTGGAAGGGCGGTTCTGTGGGTGGAAGGGCGGGTTCTGTGGGGCTGAAAGGGCGGTTCTTGGGGTGGAAGGGTCGGTTCCTGTGGGGTGGAAGGGCAGTTCTGTGGGTGGAAGGGCGGTTCTGTGGGTGGAAGGCGGTTCTGTGGGGTGAAGGCGGTTCTGTGGGGCTGAAGGGCGGTTCTGTGGGGTGGAAGGGCGGTTCTGTGGGGTGGAAGGGCGGTTCTGTGGGGCTGAAGGGCGGTTCTGTGGGGTGGAAAGGGCAGTTCTGTGGGGCTGAAGGGCGGTTCTTGGTGATGAAGGGGCGGTTTCTGTGGGGCTGAAGGGCGGTTCTGTGGGGCTGAAGGGCGGTTCTGTGGGGTGAAGGGCGGTTCTGTGGGGTGAATGGCAGTTTTGTGGGGCTGAATGGCTTTGGGAGCACAGGGAGGATCGATTTTGGGGATGGAAGGCTTTTGGGGTACCTGAGGTGGATAATGCTGAGGGGGATAATGCTGGTCCTGTACCGGGGAGGGGACAGAGATGGATTTGGGGTGTAAATCCAGAGTTTTACCTTTCCCCCCTCACAGGGAGAGCCAGGTGGAGCTGCGGGAACACATCGACAGCCTGGCCACAGGTGAGCCAAACCCGCGGTGTCACCCCTGCCCTGTCCCCCCTGAGCTGGGGGGTTCACCCAGACCCCTCCCCAGAGCTTTGCCGCATCAACGAGGACCAGAAAGTGGCGCTGGACCTCGACCCCTACGTGAAGAAGCTGCTGAACGCCCGGCGGCGCGTGGTGCTGGTCAACAACATCCTGCAGAACGCTCAGGTGAGGGGAGACAGGGGGGTTTGGGGGTCCCAGAGTCCCCCAGGTGACCTGTGCCATGTCCAGGTGAGGGGGGACAGGGGTTTTGTGGACCCAGAGCCCCCCCAGGTGACTCGTGACATGCCCAGGTGAGGGGGAACAGGGGTTTTGGGGACCCAGAGCCCCTGAGGTAACTCATGCCATGCTTTTGCCATATCCAGATGAGGGGGGACAGGAGGTTTGGGGATCCCAGAGCCCCTCCAGACGTTCACAGGTGATTTTTGCCGTGCCCAGGAGCGGCTGCGGAGGCTGAACCACAGCGTGGCCAAGGAGACGGTGCGGAGGAGGGCAATGCTGGAGGCTGGGGGCTACCAGCCCAAGTGACCAAGTGGCCAGCCAGGGGAACAGGTATCCCCATTTATCCCAGCTCAGGAACTGGGGGGGATGGCCCCCCATCACCTGCAGCCACGGGAACCCCGAGTCGCGTTCCCAGATTTGTGGGTGCTGGAATAAAAGTGACCGAGAGTCCGTGACGCTGCCACATCCCTGAGGGACATTGGGGACAGCAGAGCCAGGTGGGTGGCACTGCCATGGGCCACCAGGTTGGATTTGGACACTCCCAGGTGGGATTTGGGCTGCCCCAAGTGGGTCCTTCAAGTCGTGGATGCTTCTCCACCCATCTTATCTCACCCACAGGGACACGCTGGAAAGGGGGGACACTTTAATGTGCAACTTAGAAAACGGGGACACGGCACAGGGACATGGCAGGGGACTGAGGGACCCTCTGGTGTCCCCTCAGCTGCTGCGGGTGGCACCGGGCTCTCTCTCATTCCTGTGTCTCCATGCTCTCCTCCTCCTCGCCCGCCGCCGGCTCCTCCTGGTTCTCCTCCTCTTCCTCCCCTTCCTTCTTCTCCGGGGGTTTCTCGTACGCCTTCTCCGAGGGCGTCACGATCACCCCGTCCCACGTGGACATCTCGGACGCCAGGTCTGCCCCGAGAGGTGACCCTGGGGACCTTCTGTGGGACCCCAACCCCGTTCCCACCCAAACACCCCCCGGCCCCACTCACAGCTGGCGTCACCCTCCTGGCCCAGGATTTTCCGGTAACCTCCGTGGGAGAGGATGCGCACGAGGGTCTGGGCGGTGTAACACACCATGTCCTGGGGATGGGGAGGGGTCAGTGAGGGGACAGGGACCTTTCCTGGTGTCACCTCCCCTCTGGAGACCGTGCCTCACCTGCTGCTCCAGCGTCATCACCGTGTGCACGCGGAAGTTGCCGCTCTCGCAGGGGTCCGTGATGCCGACGGAGCCGGGCAGGAAGAGCCCGGCCGCCAGGATCTGGAGACAGCGCCTGCACAAGGGACATTTCGGGTTAAAACTGCATCATTCCAGCAAAAACACCACCCAGGAATCACAGGAGCTGGGTTCATCTCCTTGTGAAACCCTTGAGATTTATCAGGAAAATGGAGATGCGGTGGGAATTTGTGAGGGAAGGACCGCCACCGACCTGTAGGCGATGTTGAGAGCCAGCGGCTGCCGGGTGGGGTTGTTCATCACGGCGTAGTGCCCCTGGGGATGGGAGAGAATTAATTAGAGCAGGAATAATGAACAACCTCAGCCCGGGATAGGAACCCCGATTCCTATTGGGATCGGTGTCAGCGTCCCCCCACCAGCAGGTCCAGGATCCACGGCGTGAGCGGCTCGAAGCCGGGAAAGCGAATCCTCAGGTCCTTGAGCAGGCGGATGAGAACCTTGACCCTGGAGCAGAGGCAGAGGAGGGTCAGTGCCGTGCTGGGACCGCTCTCGGCGTTCCCGGTAACGAGAATTCGGATCCAGCCTGGGCTCCACGGGCACCGCACTCACGTGGACTGCGAGGCGTTCTCCTCGAACCAACGCGCGTGCCGGATGGCAGCCAGAGCGCTCTGCAGCACCTTGATGTCCACTGCAAGAAGCAGAAATGGCCGTTTTTTGTCCGGCCGGCTCCGGCCACGGCTCCGGGACGGGCGGGACGCGCGGCCGGGCGCTCACGGTGCAGCTCCGGGTCCAGCTTGCGCAGGTTGGGCGGCACCGTGGTGATGAGGATCTTCACCGTGGCGTCGGCAGAGCTGATCTCGAAGCCGGTCTCGTTGGTCAACATGGTCAGCACTGGGGGGAAACGCCAGGAATGGCACGTGGAGCTCCGCGGGAATTGCTCCTGAGCTCCGGGAATTGTGTGTGGAGCTCCGGGAATGGCACGTGGAGCTCCGTGGGAATTGCTCCCGAGCTCCGGGAATTGTGCGTGGAGCTCCACGGGAATTGCTCCCGAGCTCCGAGAATGGCACGTGGAGCTCCGCAGGAAATGCTCCCGAGCTCCAAGAATGGCACGTGGAGCTCTGTGGGAATTGCTCCTGAGGTCCGGGAATGGCACACGGAGCTCTGCGGGAATTGCTCCCGAGCTCTGAGAATGGCGCATGGAGCTCCACAGGAATTGCTCCCGAGCTCAGGAATTGCGCATGGAGCTCCGCGGGAACCAGGAACGGCCGCAGCTCTCAGCACCCACCTTCACCGGGGTCCTGCGCCCGCAGACTCTCCACCACCTTGTTCCCCAAGGCTGCCACGGCTTCCACTGCAAAAAGGAGAGGAAGAGGAGGAGGAGGAAGGTCAGAGCAGATCCAGGAGCTGAGGCCGCTCCCATCCCGCCCGGTGACACTCACGGGTGGGCAGAATCTTCAGGATCACCACCAGATCCGCCACGTTGTGCCCCGTCGTCATGGTGCCCTTCTTGTAGGAGCCCACCTGGCGAACCTCCTCGATTTGCTGCGGGGAGAGCGACCCCAAAATCGCAGGAATTCCACCCAGGAGCTGCGTTCGGGGGCGTCTCCCCGCGGAGCTTCGCTCCCAACTCCTGCTCTCACCACTTCAAACGTCCCCGGTGCCACAATCAAATTGTCGATGACGTTGTTGATCTTTGTCACCAGGGACAGGATGGAAGCCTGGAAATGAACGGGATATGGAATTAATCCCCACCAGGAATAATCCCATCTGCACAGCACAAAACCCCTGTTATTCCCCACAAACCAGGCAAGAATTAATTCATTTTTAGGCCACTCCTGAAGGATTTTGGAATCCCCAAACCCCATCCCGAGGATTTTGGGGGATTCAGGGCACCTGCTCGGCAGCAGTGGGAGCCAGGTCCTGGTTCCTCTTGAGCAGAGCCTCGCTGAACGCCGTCTCATCGGCCGCGGGTTTGACACGGGGAAAAGCCATCTCACACTGCAACGGGATGGAAAAAAATATTGAAAAAATTATTGAAAAAATTATTCCATCTTGCACTGCAACGGGACAGAAAAAATTATTGAAAAAATTATTCCATCTCACACTGAAACAGGATGGAAAAAAATATTGAAAAAATTATTGAAAAAATCATTCCATCTCACACTGCAACAGGGTGGAAAAAATTATTGAAAAAATTATTGAAAAAATTATTGAAAAAATCATTCCATCTCACACTGCAATGGGA
>VKON01000820.1:0-19261 GCA_009741485.1 Malurus cyaneus samueli | reverse complement strand
CAACAAACAGCTGCATTTTTTTTTTTTTTTTTTTTTTTTTTTTTTTCTGGTTTGCTGGTTTTTTGTTGGTTTTTTTTTTTGCGCTGCCAGCGGAGCTCGCACGCTGCTGCTGCCGCGGGGAAACCGCACGGCCCGGCCGGGCACGGCAGGGTGGGGGCAAACCGAAAGCGCCCTCGCCGCGCTTTTATTTTATTTTTATCCCCCCGGCGCTCGAAATGCGGCTCGGGCAGGAGCCGGGCCCCGCGGTTTGGGAGGTGCCCCGGGCGGGCCCCCCAAAATTCGGGTGGGCACGGCTGCTTTCACCCTGGGAGGGTTTTGTGTCGGGGATCTCGGGGTTTGTCACCCTCGGTTCGGGTGTGGGGACACCGGGAGAGCACCCGGGACATCGGGGACACCGGGAATGGGGACAAGGACAGCGGAAAGGGAAGGGAAGGGAAGGGAAGGGGAAGGGAAGGGAAGGGAAGGGAGGAAGGGGGAAGGGAAGGGAAGGAAGGGAAGGGAAGGGAAGGGAGAGGGAAGGGAAGGAAGGAGGGAAGGGAAGGGAAGGGAGGGAAGGGAAGGGAAGGAAGGGAGGAAGGAAGGAAAGGAAAGGAAGAAAGGAAAGGAAAGGAAAGGAAAGGAAAAGGAAAGGAAGGAAAGGAAGGAAAAAAGGAAAGGAAAGGAAAGGAAAGGAAGGAAGGAAAGGAAAGGAAAGGAAAGGGAAAGGGGGGTTCAGGAGCGCACCCAGCCCCCCCAGTCTCCGGCACGGGGGTTCTGTGGCTTCCTGAGCCGCCTCCTCCCCCGAGCGACAGCGCGGGGACCGCGGGAGCCACCGGGGCCGCGTGGGACAGGGACAGGGACAGGTCAACCGCTGCGCTGCGACAAGCGTGGGACAGGGTGACAGGGCTGGGGGCACGGCACGGTGGCATGGGGACACGGTGACATGGCGTGGTGGCACAGCAGGATGGTGACAGTGCCAGGCCACGGTGGCCCAGCAGTGCCCGCCATGGTGCCAGGCCACGGTGGCACAGCAGGACGGTGACGGTGGCACATCTGCACAGCCTCACGGCACAGCTGAATGTCACAGCGCAGCAGGACACGGGGACATGTCACAACACGGCTGTGCCAACCCCGCCGAGCCGCCAGCCGGGCACGGGGACAGCCACTGCCAGCCCCGGTGCCACCCCGAGTGTCCCCAGGGACACTGCCAGCCCCGGTGTCCCCCCCGACCCAAAGCCACCCTTGGTGTTTGCCAAACAAACCCGTGTTTGTGTCCCCAAAGCCACCCCCGGTGTCCCCTCCAAAGGCGGCGCCGTCCCTCGGGTCCCCAAAGGCCAACAGAGCCCTGCACGGCGCCAAGGCAGCGCTGTCACCCCAAAAACAAAACCCAGCCCTTTGTGTCACCCCAAAAACAAACCCAGTCCCTGTCACCCCAAAAACAAACCGGCCCTTCCGCATCCTCAAAGGGCCAGCCCCTGTCACCCCAAAATGCAAAGATAGGCCCTGTGTCACCCCAAAAGGCAGGGCCAGCCCCCGTCACCCCAAAACAAACCCAGCCCCCGTCACCCCAAAGGCCGGGCCACCCCCCCGCTCTCGGCAGAACCCCAGGACAGGAATTCCCCGGGTTCCGGCGGGGCTTTCCGAACAAATCCTGCCCGGCTGAGCCCCGAGAGGGACCGGGTGACAGAACCCGGGGGTGACAGAGACGGGGGTGACAAGACCGGGGGTGACAGAGACCGGGGGGACAGAGACCCGGGGGGTGACAGAGACCCGGGAGGGGACAGAGACCCGGGGGTGACAGGACCCGGGGGTGACAGAGACCCGGGGTGACAGAGACCCGGGGGTGACAGAGACCCGGGGGTGACAGGACCCGGGGGTGACAGAGACCCGGGGGTGACAGAGACCCGGGGGGTGACAGAGACCCGGGAGGGGACAGGACCGGGGGTGACAGGACCGGAGGGGACAGGACCCGGGGGTGACAGGACCCGGGGGGACAGAGACCGGGGGTGACAGAGACCCGGGAGGGGACAGAGACCGGGGTGACAGGGACCCGGGAGGGGACAGGACCCGGGGGTGACAGGACCGGGGGGGACAGAGACCCGGGGTGACAGGACCCGGGTGACGGACGGGGAAGGACCGGGTGAAGGACGGAGGACAGGACCCGGGGGTGACAGGGACCCGGGGGTGACAGAGACCCGGGGGTGACAGGACCCGGGGGGTGACAGAGACCCGGGAGGGGACAGAGACCGGGGGTGACGAGACCGGGGGGACAGAGACCCGGGGGTGACAGAGACCCGGGGGGACAGGACCCGGGGGTGAAGAGACCCGGGGGGACAGAGACCCGGGGGTGACAGAGACCCGGGAGGGGACAGAGACCGGGGGTGACAGAGACCCGGGAGGGGAAGAGACCGGGGGGACAGAGACCGGGGGTGACAGAGACCGGGGACAGGGACCCGGGGGAGCGGACGGGGTGACAGGACCCGGGGGACAGGACCCGGGGGGACAGAGACCCGGAGGGGACAGAGACCCGGGGGTGACAGAGACCGGGGGTGACAGAGACCGAGGGGACAGGACCGGGACCGGGGGTGACAGAGACCCGGGGGTGGGGGACGGAGACAGAGACCAGGCGGGTGACAGAGACCGGGGGACAGACCGGGGTGACAGAGACCTGGGGGTGACAGGGACCCGGGGGAGACCGCTGGCAATCGGCTGTGACGGATGGGTGGGGGTGGCACACGGTGGCACACGGTGAGGTGGCACAGGACAGGGTAGGGTGGCACGGGACAACAGGTTCGGTGCCAGCAGGGCCTGTCCCTGTCCCTGTCCCTGTCCCCTCCGTGCCACCCACCTCAGCTCTCCCCGGGGCCTTCAGCGCTGAGGGACCCTCGGGATGGGGCAGCGGAGCCAACAGCGGGGTGGGAACGCGACCCCTGCCCCGACCCGGCCGGGAGGGTCCTGTTTGTGGGGTGGGATCCCCCTTGGTACCGTTTTTGGGCTCGGATCTCCCTCGGGTCCTTTCTGGGGCTCAGGTCCCAGTTTGGGGGGGTCACCTCCCCCTCGAGTCCCGTTTTGTGGGGTGGGATCTCCCTCGGGTCCCGTTTTGGGGGCTCAGTTTCCCCTCGGGTCCCGTTTTTGGGGCTCAGCTCCCCCCGATCCCCCGCGCCGCGGTTTTTCCTGTTCCTCAGCGGCGCTGCCGCCCGGCCCTGCGAGAGCAGCTCAGGGTCGGCTTGAGCGGATGTTCTGTGGCTCGGGGTTTGACGCTCCCCAAAATCCGAGTTCGCCCTGAGCCCCCCTGCACGGAGCGAACCCCCCTCAGCCCCCGGACCCTCTGCAGAGCCATCCCGGGGCATGGAAATGGGGAAAAACCCCAAACCCGCCTGTTTGGGCTGGGAGCTGGCGGCAGAGGCGCCGTGGGGCAGAGGGGCCGCGATTTGTGGGGTCACCCCAATTCCAGCGGGTCTGACACAGCACGGAGGGCGCTGCCCCAGCGCGGGCTGGCAGAAAGAGCAGAAAACGGAGAAAAAAAGGCGAATTCAACCCATCCCTGAGGGCGAGAAACGCCCGGAGAAACACGGAATTGGGGTGCCTGTCACCCTGGCCACCCCCGGGCCGGCGATGGGGACGCGCCACCCACCCGCGCCGCCGCTGGTTCGCCCGGAGCGGCCCCGGGCCGGCGGGGAGCGGGGCCGGGCGCGGCCGTGCCAAACCAAGCGGCCCTAACGCGTTCAGACTCCCGACGCGCTCGAATCCGCATCGAAGTGACACCGCCGGTGCCGCGGCCGAGCCCCGGCGAGGGCGGAAAGGGCTCCCCGGGGCGCGGGGATGGGGAGGGGGCGGCGCGGCGGGAGGGGGTCTGTGCCAGCTCAGAGAGAGGGAGGCGCTGCCCATCGGGTTTTTGGGAGCCCCTCGGGGTGGCCCGGTGGCCGCTGGGCTCGGTGGCCCGCGGTCTGAGTCCACTCGCCCTCCTCACCCAGTGCGGGCCCAAGGACATTTTGGGGTCCCCTCCTCGCTCCGAGCTGCATCCAGACCCCACAAACTGGGCTGTCGGCACGAGCAGGGCGAATTTCAGCCCCCCACGAACCCCAAATCCCGCCCCAGCGGCGCGGAGGGGACAGCGAGAGCCCGAGTGGCGTCACCAAGAGCCATTTCGGCAGCCGGGACGGGGCCAAAACCCTTCCCGATCCCCGGCGCGTGTGGGGCAGGGGCTCTGCAGGGGCGGAGCAGGGGGGCATTTCCAGCCCGGGGGTGTCGCCCCCCGCCCGCAGCCCCTCCGCACGTTGTTGCGGCTCCGAGCTCCGGGTCCGGCCCGTGGGTTGGGATCAAAGGTGCCCGCGGGCCCGGAGCGGCGCCACCTTCAGTGTCCGGACCCCCCTGAACCCCCCTGACTCCGGCGGGGGCGCCCCCAGACCCTTTTCTGCTCCTAAGAACCTCAACTCCCCCGGAAACCTCCCCAGGTTCGCCTCCCCCTCCAAAATCCACCGGGGTGGGGACCCCTCCCGCGCCCCGGCCCACAAACACCCCCGGCTGTCCCACAGCCCCGACCGCCGCTGTCCTCACCCCGCACGAGCCCCCACCCCGGTGCCCGCGCGGGGCCGGTGCCGCCCGTCCCGTTCCCGGTGCTCCCCGTCCCCCGGAGCTCTCGGTTCCCCCGGTGCTCTCCGGTTCCCCCCGGTTGTCGGGTTCTCCCCGCTCCCCCGCCGTTCCCCCCGGTCCTCCCGGTTCCCCCGGAGCCCCGCGGTGCTCCCGGCTCACCTGCCCTGTTTGGTGATGATCATCTCGGTCTGGTGCTTGTGGAACTTGGCCCAGAGCGGGTAATTGTTGAGCATCACCTGCACCTTCCCGGCCGCCCGGTAACCGGGCAGGGCGCAGAGCGGGGGGCACAGGGAGCCCCCGCCGCCGCCACCGAAAGCGCCCTCGGTGCCCGCGTATCCTTCCAGCGGCGCGGCGGGAGGCGGCGGCGCCCGGTACGGCGGGCACGGCCCCAGGAACCGAGCGCCGAAAGCGCCGGGAGCGCCGTAAGGGAGCGGGGGGGCTCCCGGTTCCGCTCCTCCGCCATCCCCGAAGAAAGCGGCGGCGGCGGCGGCGTCCCGGGGCCGGCGGTTCCTTGGCGAAGCTGGCGGCCGCGCTGAGCATGGGGGCGCGGCCCGGGGGCTCCGGTGCCCGGCTCCAGCGCGCCCATGGACGGGCGGGGGCACCGGCCCCGCTCAGCCGCTCATGGGGGTCCCCGGCGGCGGCGGCGGCCCCGGGACACCGAACCCGTCAGTGCTGCCCGCCCGGCACCGCTCCCGCCGCCCCTCCATGCCCGGTGCTCCCGGGAGCGGCCCCGAGCCGGGGCGAGCGGGGCAAAACAACGAACTCGGCCAAAAATACCCCAAAACACCGAAAAACCCCGAAGTGCCTGGAGGGGCTGTCCCGCCGGTGCCGGTGCCCTCTCACGCTCCACCTGCCGTCCCCGTGCCCGCGCTTCTTATCCAAAGAAGCGGCTCCGCGCCCGGAGCTCCGCCCTCCGCCCCCTCCGCACCCCGCGGGGGCGGGCCGGGGGCGGGGAGGGACCGGAGGGGACCGGGAGGGACCGGGAGGACCGGGACACGCGGGGGAGCGAGGGACCCGGCCAGGGTGGGGACACCGTGGGGACAGGGACACGGTGGGGACAGGGACACTGTGGGGACAGGGACACGGTGGAGACAGGGACACTGTGGGGACAGAGGATGGGGTGACGGGGGGATCAGATCCCACTCGTGTTTTGGGGCTCGGGGGGCTCACAGCGCTCGGATATTTCGGGTCCTGCCCCGCTCCGGGGTCACCGCCTGGGGACCGGGGCTGAGGGCTCGGCCCTCCTGCTGCCTTCCCATCTGCTGGTTTTGGGGTGGTTTGAGACCACGGGAAGCTCAGCCAAGCCCCGTGCCCGTTCCGGTGCCCGTGGCCGTTGCCGTGCCCGCCCGAGGCCAGGCCTTCCCGGTACCTGTCCTTGACCCCGCGGTGCCGGGGGAAGTCCCGGTGTCCCCTGGAGCCACCACCCAGGCATTTGGCTCCGCAGCGGCCGCTTCCCTTGGCAGAGGCCCAGCTCGGCTCCCGTCAATATTTTCATTCCCGGTGGGGCAGCGCCGCGGGAGGGTGCGGGCAGCTCGGGGCCACCCCGCGCCACACGCACGGAAGGACGGGTGGCACTGCCATGTCCCCTCCTGCCATCCGCGCTCCTTCCCCACACCCGCGGGACCCTCCGGAGACAAGGGCAGCTGCTCTTTCGAGAAGGCTTAATGTCGCGTTCGAAAATGTGCGCGGCTTATAGGCGCCCGTAGTGACTCTCCGAAAGGTCCCACAACCGATCGCCAGCACTTGCCGAGTGTATACCCCTCTGTGCGCACCGAGCCTTTTGTGCGCGAAGACTGCTAATTTGCTCTATTCGCTTGCTGCAAATGGAGTCCCGCGACGCGGTGGGGGGGAACACAGCGGCAAAGGCGTCTTCAAAAAGTGGGCTGTATCTCGCTGGCGAGGCAACAACCGGCTTGCTGACGGCGCGATCAATGTGCTGCGAAACGGGCGCGAGCCAGCGAACCGTAGGCTGGACCGCTGGCACGAGATCTCTACCGGCTGGAGGATTTTGAGCGGTTGTGCAAGACAAGGCGACAGGGATCTGAATTTGCTGTATCTCGCTTGACCTGCCAAGCGTCCACGCGTGGGGACGAGGAGCACAGGGAGAAGGCTCTTATCAAAGAGTTGACCTTAGGGACTATGTCGCTACGCGAGGCAGACGGGCTATTGCAAGCGGCTATCACAGTGGCACAAGGGAGCAGCAACGACGCGCGATCGGGGACAGAGACCTTGCGACGGAGTATAGGGATGCGACAGGGACAGGGACAGGGATATGGATGATGGGTTTCCCGGGGTTGTGTTTTGGACTCGCGGAGGGTTCGGAGGGTCCCGGGTCCACGAGAAGGTTTTTGTGTTTCAAAAACACTTCATTTGTCTATCCTTCGGCTGTGCCTTGCTATTGGGCATCTCACGGCCGGTGGGGAGAGCAAGGGCCAAAGTGCTCGGTTTCAGAGAAGGTATCTCGTCTCGCCTCCGGCGAACGCCATGTGGTTCTGCACGTTCGAGCCCTGTACTGCGAAGGCAGAGCACACACCGTGTAGCACCCTTTGCAAGTTCTCTCCACGAGAAATGTTGCTGTGTTCGATCATGGAACACCGTCCGTATCTCTCGCTCTATCTCGCTTGCCTGCAATCGTTCACGCGTGGGGAACAAAGGGCAAAGGCTCTTTCAAAAAAAAGATAGGTATATTACTCGCGTGGCAGAAACCGCAACAGCTGGCTAGACAAGCATATGTTATTCTCGCAAAAGAGCGATTCTACTCCGTTGCAGCTACTCTTCGCACCTCAAGAGGTAGGTTCCTCAACAGAAGACATTTATATGGTTTTGCCGGAGGACGCTGCATTTGCTCGTATCTCGCCTTGCCTCTGGCAAAGGCGCTGTCCGCCCTGCTCGGGGGGACAAGGGCCGCAGCGTCGTTTCATACAAGTGTATACGTGTATTGCGCTGCGAGCAACCGCTTCTGCACGCTATGTACTGCGAAAGGGCAGCACACCGTCGCACGGCACCTTGCACCGAGTTTCACGAGAATTTTTTGTATTGCAAAAGCACTGGTGGAAGTCATTAGACTGTGCTATCTCCGGTTCGCCTGCAACAGAACGCCTCCCAGCCGTTCGGCTACAGATGCGAAATGCCTCTTTCAGCAGACATGAAGTAGCTTATTTTCGCTAGTCGCGAGCACACCGTGATTCTCTGTGCTCGCACGATTTCGTGTCCACTGGCCGCGCAGAGCAGCAACCGTGACATGGCACTCTCTCGCACCACTAAGCCGGGAGAAAATTTCTTGTTTGCAAGTCACACCCTCCCTAACTGTCTCGTCTCATTGCTCTAGCTTGCCTGCAAGACGTCACGCGTGGGGAACAAGGGCAAGGCTCTTTCAAAAAGTGGGTTTTATCTCGCTGGCGAGCAACCGCTTCTGCACGCTATGGTACTGCGAAAGGCAGCACAACTTGGAAGCACCTTGCACCAAAAATTCCCACGAGAATTTTTGTATTCAAACACTCTAATTTGCTCGTACTCACCCTAGCACGTTGCCTCGCAAGCGGCTGCTCCACGCGCGCGTGGGGAACAAAGGCAAGGCTTCTTGGTCTCGCCAAACGTACGTTCTCCGCTGCCCGACCAACGCGCTTCTCGCTATGTACTGCGAAGGCGAGATCTACCGTGGCAGCACCTTGCACCAAGTTGCCATTTACACCAGCTAGGAGTTGTTTGCTGCCGAGCCCACTCCGCAGATTTAGCTCTATCGCGCTCCTGCAAGCGCTGTCTACGGCGGGACCCAGGGCATAGAAGGCTCCTTCAAAAGTGCTTATCTCGCTAGCCGAGAGCTCCGCGTGGCTGTACGCCACTCATGTCACCCTGTCGATAGGCGAAGCCTACATCGCCCGTGGCAGCAACTTGCACCAATATTCCCACGAGAATTTTGGTTTGCAAACACTCTAATTTGACGTGCTTGATCTCCGCTTACGTGCGAGGGGCTCAACCGCGTGGGAACAAGGGGGGCAACAGGCTCCTTTCGCAAAAGTGCTTATCTCGCTGCGAGATACCGCTTCTGCACGCTATGGACTGCTAAAGGCAGCACACCCTGCTGGCGAGCGAACCTTGCACCAAGTATTCCCCGAGAATTTTTGTTTTGCAAAGCGCATTCTGTGACATACTAGATCTATCTCGCTTTCCTGCAACCGCTCACGCGTGGGGAACGAGGGCAAGGGCTCTTTCAATAGCAGGTGCTTATCTCGCTGCGAGCAACGCTTCTGCACGCTATGTACTGCGAAAGGCAGCACACCGTTGGCAGCACCTTGCACGGTGTTCCCACGGAGAATGTTTTGCGTCTTGGCAACCACTCTAATTTGCTCTATCTCGCTTGCTGCAATCGCTCACGCGTGGGGAACAAGGGCAAAGCTCTTTCAAAAAGTGCTTATTCTCGCTGCGGCAACCGCTTCTGCACGCTGATGTACTTGCGAAAGGCAGCACACCGTTGGCAGCACCTTGCACCAAGTATTCCACGAGAATTTTTGTGGTGGCAAACACTCTAATTTTCTTTATCTCGCTTGCCTGCAAGCGCTCGCTGGGGAACAAGGGCAACGGCTCTTTCAAAAAGTGCTTATCTCGCTGCGACAACCGCTTCTGCACGCTATGTATGCGAAAGGCAGCACACCGTGGCAGCCACCTTGCACACAAGTTTCCCACACGATTTTTCGCAATCACTCTCATTTGCTCTATCTCCGTTGCCTGCAAGCGCTCACGCGTGGGGAACAAGGGCCAAGGCTCTTTATCAAAAGAAGTGCTTATCTCGCTGCGAGCAACCCCTTCTGCACGCTATGTTCTGCGGGAGTCAGCACCACCGTGGCAGCACCTTGCACCAAGTTTCCCACGGAATTTTTGTTTGCAAACACTCTAATTTGCCGTATCTCGCTTGCCTGCAAGCGCTCACGCGTGGGGACAAGGGCAAAGGCTCTTTCCAAAATCGCTTATCTCGCTGCGAGCCCGCTTCTGCACGCTATGTACGCGAAAGGCAGCACACCGTGGTAGCAACTTGCACCAAGTATTTCCATGACAGTTTGTGTTTGCAAACACTCTAATTGCTCTATCTCGCTTGCTGCAAAGCGTCACGCGTGGGGAACAAGGGCAAAGTGCTCTGGTTCAAACAACGAAAAAATGCTTATCTCGCTGCGAGCAACCGCTTCTGCACGCTTTGCACTGCGAAAGGCAGCACACCTGGCAGCAACTTGCACCAAGTATTCCCCCGAGAATTTTTGTTTGAAAACACTCTAATTTTTCTCTATCTCGCTTGCCTGCAGCGCTCACGCGTGGGGAACAAGGCAAAGCTCTTTCAAAAGTGCTTATCTCGCTGCGAGCAACCGTTCTGCACGCTATGTACAGCGAAGGCAGCACACCGTGGCAGCACCTTGCACCAAGTTCCCACGAGAGTTTTTGTTTGCAAACACCACTCATTAATTTGCTCTATCTTCGCTTGCCTGCAAGCGCTCACGCGTGGGGAAAAAAGGCAACAGGCTTTCTTTCAAAAAAGGCTCGTTATTCTTTCGCTGCGGAGCAACCGCTTCTGCACGCTATGTACTGCGAAGGCAGCACACCGTGGCAGCACCTCGAACCAAGTATTCCCACGAGCAATTCTTGTTTGCAAACACTTTCATTTGCTCTATCTCGCTTGCCTGCAGCGCTCACGCGTGGGGAACAGGGCAAAGGCTCTTTCAAAAGTGCTTTATCTCGCTGCGAGGCAACCGCTTCTGCACGGTATGTACAGCGAAAGGCAGCACATCTTGGAAGCACCTTGCACGCAGTATTCCTACGAGAATTTTTGTTTGCAACACTCTAATTTGCTCTATCGCGCACTGACTGCAAAGCGCTCACGCGTGGGGACAAGGGCAAAGGCTCTTCAAAAAGTCTTATCTCGCTGCGAGCAACCGCTTCTTGCACGCTATGTACTGCAAGGCAGCACACCGTGGCACACCTTGCACCAAGTATTCCCACAGGAATTTTTGTTTGCAAACACTCAATTTGCTCTATTCGCTTGCCTGCAAAGCGCTCACGCGTGGGGAAAAGGGCAAAGGCTCTTTCAAAGTGCTTATCTCGCTGCGAGCAACGCTTCTGCACGCTATTTATTGCGAAAGGCAGCACACCGTGCAGCACCTTGCACCGAGTATTCTTACGAGAATTTTTGTTTGCAAGCACTCTAATTTGCTCTATCTCGCTTGCCTGCAAGCGCTCACGCGTGGGGAACAAGGGCAAAGCTCTTTCAAAAGTGCTTATCTCGCTGCGAGCAACCGCTTCTGCACGCTATGTACTGCGAAAGGCAGCACACCGTGCAGCACCTTGACCAAGTATTCCCACGAGAAATTATGTTTGCAAACACTCTAATTTCTCTATCTCGCTTGCCTGAAAGCGCTCACGCGGGGAACAAGGGCAAAAGGCTCTTTCAAAACGTGCTTATCTCGCTGCGAGCAACCGCTTTCTGCACGCTATGTACTGCGAAAGCAGCAACCGTGGCAGCACCTTGCACCAAGTATTCCCACGAGAATTTTATTTTGCAAACACCTAATTTGCTCTATCTCGCTTGCTGCAAGCGCTCACGCGTGGGGAACAAGGCAAAGCTCTTTCAAAAGTGCTTATCTCGCTGCGAGCAACCGCTTCTGCACACGCTATGTACTGCGAAAAACAGCACACCTTGCAGCACTTTGCACCAAGTATTCCCACGAGAGTTCTTGTTTGCAAACATTCTAATTTGCTCTATCTCGCCTGCCTGCAAGCGCTCACGCGTGGGGAACAAGGGGAAACTGTAGTTGGAATCTTAGGGAGACAAGCACATCCGGTGATGATCAGCAAGTCTCAATTTTGTTTTGGGACCTCTGCCTTTTTCATAATCAAGATAATGAGCTCATACTTATTGCAAAACATAGCTCATCATTGGACAACACAATACCGGTCAATCCCACCCCTATGTGCCCACTTGCGGTTGCATTTCTTCATACCTTTGCTGACTTCGTCTTTGGCTAATAATAACGATCAGCCCCCCACATTGCAAAAGCACCCTCATGTATGCGCTTGCGGTTACAGTTCCTCTTTCCCTCGATAATTTTATCCTTCTTACATCCTCATTTGCCTCTTGCTATTGTGTAACAGCAGGCTCCAAAGACACAATTTCCCTGAAGTCCCCTCTAGCTGAATTCTAGTTCAATTAGCTGAATCTCATCATGTCCTCCTTTACTCAGCAGACATGCTTCAACAACATTCCCCACACTTCCCTGTTGATGAGCAACAACACTCTGAGCTAGTGCTGAGAAGCGATTGGTTAAGCACTGTAAAATACATGGTCCATGAAGCAAAGCTAATAGTATGATTAAAAGGACACCAATACATTGCTTAATAATATCTTTTAGCCATGCAGATATTCCTAGCGAAGTGATCCAACTATCTAAGGGGCTGGTAACCTTGACTATTTTCTGGGTATGCTGTCTAATCCACTTCAGCTCTAAGGCTAAAACAAAAGGCATTGCTATTTGTTTGCTTTGCCCAGGTAACCCACATGTTTTGCCGCACGTCTATATCCTTTAGCATGCCATTGCTTTGTAGTCCTTCTAACACCAACATAACGAAACCAATCAACCAACCTTTCTTCATCCTTGTCTAACCCACACTTGATAAGCAAGCAAAATAAGCAAGCAAAGTAACAATAGTAAATTCTAGTACAGTAATCGCAACTTAGCTGGAGTCTGCAAGCTGTTAATAATCACTCACAGGGTAGGGGACCGTCTTTTGTGCAGTTTCGCCAGCGGTTCCTCCGATGACTTCTGAAGTGCTCTTTGGAGAATGCTCATGCCCCACGGCGTGCTTCGTCCATCGGGCTGGAATCCATTTAGAGCCTTTTAGCAGTGGCCGCAGTTCATTCAATAGTTCGTTTGGTATTCCCACTACTGGTTCGAGCCACTGCAGATCCCCCAGCAATTTTTGGGCATCATTGAGTGTTTTTAGGGATGTATTAAAAGCCAATTTCTGCAGAGTTACGATCTGCTCAGATAATGTCCACCCTAGATACTTCCAAGGGGCAGTTAACAAGTCAATTCCTTTAACCTGCCTTCTTTGCAAAAAGGCAGAAAACAAATCATATGCTGCTTGCCTATCCATACCTATACGTCAGGGCTGTTGCAGCTCTCCAAGGTCTCGGCAGCACGTCTCAGCCGGGCACGTCTGTACGCCACCCAGGGCTCGGAACTCTTCGCCTGGAGCTCTTTGTTGCTGTTCCTGCTGCGGCGGGACCTGATCTCCTACTTCGATCCTCCTCTCCGTGGTGGTGTCACGTCGTCTCCGCGGCGTATCACATCGTCTCCGTGGCAGATCACGTCGGCTCCGTGGCGGATCACGTCCGAGTCACCATTTGTTGTAAGAATCGAAGGAAGACAAGCACATCCGATGATGATCAGCAAGTCTCAATTTTGTTTTGGGACCTCTGCCTTTTTCATAATCAAGATAATAAGCTCATACTTATTGCAAAACATAGCTCATCATTGGACAATACAATACCGGTCAATACCACCCCTATGTGCCCACTTGCGGTTGCATTTCTTCATACCTTTGCTGACTTCGTCTTTGGCTAATAATAACGATCAGCCCCCCACATTGCAAAAGCACCCTCATGTATGCGCTTGCGGTTACAGTTCCTCTTTCCCTCGATAATTTTATCCTTCTTACATTCTCATTTGCCTCTTGCTATTGTGTAACAGCAGGCTCCAAAGACACACTGTTACCCTGAAGTCCCCTGTAGCTGAATTCTAGTTCAATTAGCTGAATCTCATCATGTCCTCCTTTACTCGGCAGCCATTCCTCAACAACATTCCCCACAGGAAAGGCTCTTTCAAAAAGTGCTGCTCTCACTGCGAGCAACCACTTCTGCACACTATGTATAGCAAAAGGCAGCATACAGTGGAAGCACCTTGCACCAAGTATTCCCACGAGAGTTCTTGTTTGCAAACACTCTCATTTGCTCTATCTCCCTTGCCTGCAAGCGCTCACGCGTGGGGAAAAAAGGCAAACGCTTTTTCAAAAAGTGCTTATCTCGCTGGCGAGCAACCGCTTCTGACACGCTATGTACTGCGAAGGCAGCACACCGTGGCAGCATATTGCACCAGTATTCCCACGAGAATTTGTGTTTGCAACACTCTAATTTGCTCTATCTCGCTTGGCTGCAAGCGCTCACGCTGGGAACAAGGGCAAGGCTCTTTTCAAAGTGTTTATCTCGCTGCGAGCAACCGCTTCTGCACGCTATGTACTGCGAAAGGCAGCACACCGTGGCAGCACCTTGCACCAAGTATTCCCACGAGAGTTTTTGTTTGCAAACATTCTACTTTGCTCTATCTCGCCTGCCTGCAAGCGCTCACGCGTGGGTAACAAGGGGAAACTGTAGTTAGAATCTTAGGGAGACAAGCACATCCGGTGATGATCAGCAAGTCTCAATTTTGTTTTGGGACCTCTGCCTTTTTCATAATCAAGATAATGAGCTCATACTTACTGCAAAACATAGCTCATCATTGGACAACACAATACCGGTCAATCCCACCCCTATGTGCCCACTTTGCGTTGCATTTTCTTCTACCTTTTGCTGACTTCGTCTTTGGCTAATAATAACGATCAGCCCCCCACATTGCAAAAGCACCCTCATGTATGCGCTTGCGGTTACAGTTCCTCTTTCCCTCGATAATTTTATCCTTCTTACATCCTCATTTGCCTCTTGCTATTGTGTAACAGCAGGCTCCAAAGACACAATTTCCCTGAAGTCCCCTCTAGCTGAATTCTAGTTCAATTAGCTGAATCTCATCATGTCCTCCTTTACTCAGCAGACATGCTTCAACAACATTCCCCACACTTCCCTGTTGATGAGCAACAACACTCTGAGCTAGTGCTGAGAAGCGATTGGTTAAGCACTGTAAAATACATGGTCCATGAAGCAAAGCTAATAGTATGATTAAAAGGACACCAATACATTGCTTAATAATATCTTTTAGCCATGCAGATATTCCTAGCGAAGTGATCCAACTATCTAAGGGGCTGGTAACCTTGACTATTTTCTGGGTATGCTGTCTAATCCACTTCAGCTCTAAGGCTAAAACAAAAGGCATTGCTGTTTGTTTGCTTTGCCCAGGTAACCCACATGTTTTGCCGCACGTCTATATCCTTTAGCATGCCATTGCTTTGTAGTCCTTCTAACACCAACATAACGAAACCAATCAACCAACCTTTCTTCATCCTTGTCTAACCCACACTTGATAAGCAAGCAAAATAAGCAAGCAAAGTAACAATAGTAAATTCTAGTACAGTAATCGCAACTTAGCTGGAGTCTGCAAGCTGTTAATAATCACTCACAGGGTAGGGGACCGTCTTTTGTGCAGTTTCGCCAGCGGTTCCTCCGACGACTTCTGAAGTGCTCTTTGAAGAATGCTCATGGTGGGCCTGCCCGTCACCTGGAGATCTCCCTGGAGTGTCCGCCTCCCACGGCTTGCTTCGTCCATCGGGCTGGGATCCATTTAGAGCCTTTTAGAAGTGGCCGCAGTTCATTCAAAAGTTCGTTTGGTATTCCCACTCTTGGGGCGGCGGGCTTCGAGCCTCTGCGCTCCCTGCAGCAGCTCGGCTGGTGCAGCGCCCGCGCTGGGAGCTCGCCCCGGGGCTCCGGCGGCACCGGCGTGGTTTTTGATGCGGTTGAAATTTTTATCGGAGGCTGAACCCCCCCTTTCCTCGGCGCGGCCGCGGCGGGAGAGCTCCGGAGGGGACGGGGACCCGCGGGAACGGCCCCTTTGGGGACAAAAAGGGGGAAATGGGGTCTGCGAGGGGCGGGTGGACCCCGTGCAGCTCCTCTGCTGCTCTCTGCTCCTTTCTCTTCTTAGTTCTCTTTTGCTTTATCTTTTTTTTTTTAATCTTAATCTTTGCCTTAATCTTTGTCTTAATCTTTGTCTTCTTTTTATTGTTTTTATCTTCTTATTTTTCTGCTTAGTTTTCTTTATCTTCTCCTTCTTCTTCCTCTTCTCCCCATTCGTCTTCACTTTTCCCTCTTCTTTCTTTTCCTTTTTTCTCTATTTTTTTCTCCTTAATTTTATTTTTTTGTCTTCTTTTTCCTTCTTTGCTTTCTTTTGTCTCTTCTTCTTTTTTCTCTTCTTTTCCCTCTTCTTAATCTTTTTTTCCCCCCATCTTATTCTTTCTCTATTTTTTTTCTTTTCTTCTCCTTTTCTTCTTTCTCTTTCAATTTTTCCCTTTTATCTTCTCTTTCTTTTTCTATTCCCCACTCTCTCGCAAGGGCAATTTTGAGTCACCGCTGATTTTTTTTCCGCCGCTCCCCCGGCGCTGCTCGAGTTTCCTGCGGGGGCCGGGGCCGATCCCCCCCGTTCCTCGGACCCTCCTTTTCCTCCTCTCATCCCCCCAAAACTCTCCCCTGAGGAATTGGGGGTGATTCCCCCTCCATTCCCTGTCTGGGGGAGATTTGGGGGTCCCCGCGCGGGTTTGAGGGGGATCCCCGGTGGGGGTGACCGAGGTCGGTGTCCAGCAGAGCTCCGGGAGCTGCCAAAATTCCGCGTTCTGCCGGGCCAGAGGATCCAGTGCGAACCTGGGGGCTACTGGGGCCACTGGGGCTACTGGGGCTACTGGGGCTACTGGGGCTACTGGGGTTACTGGGTAACTGGGGCATACTGGAACACTGGGGCTACTGGGGTTACTGGGGCACTGGGGCTACTGGGTCTACTGGGGCTACTGGGGCTACTGGGGTTACTGGGGCTACTGGGCTACTGGGCTACTGGGGCTACTGGGGCTCACTGGGGCTACTGGGGCTACTGGGGCCACTGGGGTATGGTGGCATGGGACACTGGGGCATGGGATACTGGGGCACTGGGCTACTGGGCTTCCGGGGTACTGGGGCTCTAGGGCTACTGGGGCTACTGGGAACCCAGCCAATCATGGGGCCACTGGAACCCCAGTGGTCACTGGGGCTACTGGGGCCACTGGGCTACTGGGGCCACTGAGCCGCTGGGGCACTGGGCTACTGGGCTGTGGAACCTGAACTGGTCACTGGGCTACTGGGGCACTGGGGCTACTGGGAACCCGAGCTGGTCACTGGGGCCACTAGGAACCCGGTCTGGTCACTGGGGCCACTGGGCAGAGCGGGGAGGGGGCCGGGCAGCCCCCAGGCCACTCGGGGTTTGAGGGGACCCGGTGGCCGCGGGGCTCAGTCCGGGGGGTGGCAGCTGCAGCCCCGGGGTCCCCCCGGCAGTGCCACCGTGTCCCCTTCCTGCCCTTGGCGCGGGCTGGCGCCCGGCCCGAAATAGCAGCGGTGTTGGTTTCCGATCCGGAAGGTGCTCGGGGAGGGGGAGGAAGATCCCGGGAGGGGGGATCGGCCCGGGAGCATCCCCAGCTCAGCTGCCGGGGTCACTCAGCTCCTGCGGTCACTCAGCTCCTGCCGGCCACCGCGGAAGGGGGGGTGGGCACCGCGCTGCCTCAGTTTCCCCATCACCCCGCAGCCCGGCCGGGGTGACGCTGACGCTGTCCGTGCCTCTGTCCCTCCCCAGGAGGATGTTCCCCTTCCTCAGCTTCAGCCTGTCGGGGCTCAACCCTCTGGCGCACTACAGCGTGTGCGTGGACGTGGTGCTGGTGGACCACACCACTGGCGCACCAGGGCGGCAATGGGTGCAGTGCGGGAAAGCCGAGGGCAGCATGCCAGGTACGGCCCCCCCGAGCCCCCGAGCCCCCGGGGCGTGCCGGGAGCCCGTGCGTCCCCGCTGTCCCCGCTGTCCCCTGTCCCCAGGGAACCGCCTGTACCTTCACCCCGACTCGCCCAACACGGGCGCGCACTGGATGCGCCAGGAGGTTTCCTTCGGCAAGCTGAAGCTCACCAACAACAAGGGCGCGTCTCCGAACAACGTGGCCAGGTGAGGGGAGGGTCCCGGGCCGGGCAGGACCCCCCGGAACCCCCCCTGATGATCGTACCCCGCAGATGATCGTGCTGCAGTCGCTGCACAAGTATCCAGCCGCGGCTGCATCGTCACCGAGGTGAATGGAGGCGAGGGGTGAGGACGGGTACCCCCCGCACACGCACACCTTCGCCTCCGAGACCCAGTTCATCGCCGTCACGCCTACCAGAACGCTGACGTGAGTGCGAGACCCCAAAAAATCCCCCCAAAAAATCCCTTCAAAACCCCCTAAAACAACCACAACCCCCAGCATCCGCCCAGAGCCGGTGATGATCGCAGTGTCATCACAGCCACCCCAAAACACTCCTAAAGCAGCCCATTACCAGCCAGCATCCTCTAAGGTGTCTCAGCATCACCAAAACCCCAAATGGGTCCCCCCGGGCCCGGGGACATCCCCTCGGCACCCAGGATCTGCCCCAAATCCCTTCGGCACCCCAGGATCTGCCCCAAATCCCTCTCGGCGTCCCAGAAGCGTCCCAATATCCTCCGTAACCCATCAAATTTCCAAATCCTCCTCCTGGATCCCCGAGCACCCCATAACCTCCTCAGAAAACCCCAGCCATTGCCCGTACCCCATCCCGAATCCCTCGGAACCCCATAACCCCCTCAGCACCCCATAACCCACTCGGTACCCCCGCATCGCCCAAGGGTGGGAACCGTGGACGGGACGGCGCTCGCTCGGGGGACATGGACAAACGGGGGACATCCCGGAAATGGGGCCAGGGATCCCGGAGCGGGGACAGGGACACGGAGCGGGGACCAGGTGACACCGGAGCGGGGATCCGCGTGCCAGCAGCGCCCCCAAAGACCCGGCGTCCCCCAGATCACCAGCTGAAATCCGATCCACAACCCTTCGCAAAGGAATTCCCGGGACAACACTTCGACTCGTGAGGTGTCACCCCCTCTTCCCGCCCGTCCCTCCCCCGCCGGCTGGCGGCAGGCCCCCCCAAACCCTGGTGGCCCCTCCCCAGTGATGTACCCGGCTCGGAGAGCGATCGCTGACCCGTCTCTCCGAGGCTCCGGGCTGCCAGCAGCTCTGCCCGCGCTCGCTTCCAGCCCTTCCTGCCGATGCAGTTCCCGCTGCCCCCGGGCCGCTTTCTCGGTGCCGAACGGGGCCCGGCGCTGCCGCTGCCCCCAAAGACCCCTCCTCCCCGCCTGTTCTGCCCCGCAGCAGCCCCGGCCCGGGCGCCAGTTCGGCGCTTCGGAGGGCGGCATACGGCGGCGGGCAACTCGGTGCCGGTACGGGGTGAAACCGTTTCGCGCTGAGGCCCCGCGCCGAACCCCGGCCGCGCGCCTACTACCCCGAGGGCCGGGGGGGTCGGGGTGCCGGGGGATGGAGCCCCGCTCAGCTCGCCCAAGGGCTGGTACCGGGAGCCCGGCAGGAGACAAGGGCAGGGAGCCGGACGGGGCTGGGCCCGCGGACCGCCCGGTGCGCGCCGTGACTCGCGGGGACTCCGGCGGTCCGGGGCTGTTCGAGTGCAAACGGCGCCGTCGTGTCCCACCGTACCCCTCGAGCACCGAGAGCTCCCCCCGGCCAGCAACGGGCGACATCTACGGCGACAATAGGAGCCGCTGCGTCGACGGGGTACTACGGCTACTACGGCAACACTCGAGGGATAGCGAGGGCCGGGAGGGCCCCCAAACGCGGGGTGAAGGGGTCCCGTGCGCCCCAGACCTCCTGCACCCCCGGGAGCGGAGCGGGGTCGGCCTGGACCAGTCTAGCCCCGGGCTGA
>VKON01000817.1:0-13966 GCA_009741485.1 Malurus cyaneus samueli | reverse complement strand
GGAGGGGTGCTCGATGACACAAGATCGCAGGGGCTCTCCTGTGCTGGAGAAGAGAGGACACCCCCAGATTTTCCACAGCACCACTTGTGTCTCTTGATCCGCATCCCCACCGCGTTCACCCAAGGACCAAGCAAATGATCCATACAAACACGACCAAGAAAAGAGCAGCCTGGGAGGAGTAAACCCACCCCTCCTCCTACCGCTTCCCCAAGAATCACAGAGCTGCGTACGCTCGCCCAAAGCGAGGTCATATAATACCCTCAATCTGTAGCTGTCGTGAGGAACTACACGCGGAACCGGCAATGGCTAAGAATGCGAGAAGAAGAAGAGAGAGATAGATGAAAAACTAAAAGGAAGAAAAGAAAAGTGAAGAGAAACACCCGCAGGCCACCAAAGGTAGTGAAGAGGGAAAGTAACCCCAGCCACAGAGCATATTCCCTGAACCCGGCAAGACCATTTCCCGCAGCCCGAGTCCACGCACCCATGAGGTCCACGGCAAGCAGAACCCACTCAGGACCCGTGAGGACCCCATGCCAAAGCAGGTGAATGCCAGAAGTAAGCTCTGATCCCATGGAGAATCCACACAGACCAAGGCTCCTGAATAAAACTGCAGTCTATGGAGAGGAGCCCTGTACGAGAGCAGAATTTTTTTGCAGACCTGTGACCCCTTGGGGGAATCCATGCAGGGTCCTGAAGGACTGTACTCCCTGGAAAGACCCATGCTGGAGCGGTGATGAGAACGCATCCTGGGGAAACCCACATTGGAAATCTCTGTGAAAGGTAGTAATATCCCTGTCGAGAACCCCATGCGGAGAGGGAAACGCATGAGGAGAGGACTCAGAGATTAAACGTTATGGACGTCAGCCCCCATCCCCATCACCCTGTGACGCTTCATGGAGGAAGTATGCGAAAGAGTGCGAGTGAAGCGACCTCTGGAAAAGAGTACACGAGGGGAAAGTGTTTTCAAGAATTTTTCCACATTTCTCGTTATCCTGCTCTGTATAATTAATGATAGTAAATTCAATTAATTTCCCAGTGTTAGTCTGGTTATGCCTGGTATGATAGTGTTTTTGCTTATACATTGGCCAATAAGTAAACTCTAGTCTCCTCTCCTCTCTCTCTCTCTCCTCTCTTCTATACTCCAGGCTGAACAGCTTAGCTCTCTCACCTCCCCGTTGATCATTCTCCAGCCCCCCGCCACTGGTGCGCCCCTGCTAGGTCTTTGTCAAGTCACGTATCTCTTACTGAACGCCCAAAACTGGCCGCAGGATACAGGCTAATAGCAATCCAGTCCACAATGACTCTGGAATAAGGAAAGGAGGTGCTGACCCTCGGTTGCATGTTGCACTATTGCTAAACCCAAGAGAGTCATTATTCAGCTTGCTGCAAGGCACACTGACTACCATCGTCAACTGTCCACCTAGACCCCGAGACCTCGGGGAGATGCTCCCAGTCCAGTGGGCCTGCCTTGATGTGTAAGTTTACCATTCCAGATGCGCAGGACTTTGGATCTACCGGCTTGACTCATGAGTCCAGCATCGCATTCTCCACCTGTCAGTCCCTCTAAATGGCAGCCCTGATCCTCGACATACATGACTACTCCCCCAATTGTGGCAATCTAAAACTTGGAGATGCACTCCACCCCATTGTCCAGACATTACGAACATTAATACCTAGTATGCCCAAACCCTGAGGGACCCCACTAGTTACTGGCCCCCAGCTGGGCTTTATGCCACCAATCACAACTCTTTTGAGCCAGCAGTCCAGCTGATTTTTCCACCTACCTTATCATGCCCATATCCCAACAATTAGAGATAAGACTATAGGAGACTGCATCAAAGGCCTTGCTAAAATCAAGGTATACAGCATCTGCTGCCTTCTGCTCTTACACAGCGCCAGTCACTTTATTACAGAAAGCAATTAAATTGGTCAGGCATGATTCGCCCTTGCTAAAACCACATTGGCTGCTCCCAATCACCTTCTTATCTTTCATCTCTTTAGAAATGGCTTCTAAGAGGATTTACTCCATAGTCTTCCTGGGAAAAGAGGGTAAGGCTGACCAGCCTGTAGTTCTCTGGATTTTCTTTCTTTTGTCCTTCCTGAAAATGGGAGTGATGTTTGCCCTGTTCCAGCCATCAGGAACCTCCCACAATTGCCATTGCCTTTTAAAGGTGGTAGACAGTGGCCTCCAAATTATACTGGCCAGTTCCTTCAGCATGCTTGGATGCATCCCATATGGTCCCATAGACCCATATACATCCAATTGGCTTAAGTGTTCCCTAACTCTTTCTTCCTGTACTGTGCTACCGTTTCACTCCCCCAAAGTGTGCTAGCTGGTTCAGAACCCGAGAGCAAGCCTTACCAGTAAAAACTAAAGCCAAAAAAGCATTGAGTAACTTGGATTTCACAATGTCCTTGATCACTGGATCCCCTGCCCCACTGAGCAATGGGCACACTGTGAAGAAAAGTACAAATTTAGGTCAAGTAATAGGATGATCCTTACCCTAGTTTCAGTGAGCTTTCCAAGAACTTAAGGAGGGAAGACAGTGAAGCACAAAAGCTCAGCTAGTTAAAACTACCTTGCCTGAATATAAACCCCTGGAAACCAGTTCTAAGTGTGTTAACAAAGGATGAAAACCAGCCCAGACCATTGTCTCTCATCACACAGCCACATGAAGAATCAGCCCACTGTAGATAAGCTTAGGACTGTAATTGGGTGATAGTCTACCTCTATATTCTATATAACCTGTGTGTTACTTATGATCAGGGCCCCTCAGAACTAGGCTGGGCCACTGCATGCGCACTGCAGTAAAGTATTTCCTTTTGCAATTCTGTACTTAAGGGTGTCTGCATCTCCTTCTTTGTTCAGCAATAAAGAATCCTGTGACAGTTTTGGCACCTGTCTCGGTTTGAGACAATGCTTTCAGAGAGAAATGTTGCAGGATAAATGTTTACTATGAAGTGAAAAATTTTGATAATTTTTTCCCCAATATGAAACAGTGTTTGGGCAATGTGAGGGAATACTTTATTAACAAAACAAGGTGCCACAGGAAACAGATAAAAAAAACGGAACTGTTAGATTTGAAATGTCCAGGAACATACGCCACGCTCCTCCTCCCACAGCCGCTGCACATGGTGTGGAGAAAGATGGCACAGCGTTGTCCCTGGAGAAAATAAAGAAACAAAAGAAAATCCACATGCCCCTCGTGCAACAGTGGGAACCTGGTGGTAGTCCTCTCCTCACGGTGGATGAAACAGAGGGCTCAGTGTGCTTTACTCCCACCAGCTTGGCTTCCCAGAGTCCGACGAGATGGAACGCTCCTGCAGCATGTCTGTCGCTCCCCCCGATCGGCGCTTGCCTCTTGGTCTTGGACCAAAGACCCGCCGATTGCTCCAGAAGAAAATCACGGAGTTGTAGAAGGGGTGGCAGTCCAACGAGAGCTGTTTGCCCAAGCTAAAAAACCCAAGCTAGCTAAGCGGTGTAAGAGACCGTATGGAAGACCCTGACTGCTCACGATATCATAAAACCCCAAGCAGGAGAAAGGGGGCTTTTGCCAAAGGAGTCCTGAGCCAGTCAAGGTGGAGCTGCATGTTCCAAGTCCAGGTGATAACGATGGATAAGCTAGGGTCGCACCGCCTGAGAAGAACGGTACAGCCCGCACCCATGCGCACACCTAACAATAGACATTCTTTCCCCACCGCCTGGCCGGCTTCCCATGCTTCGCAACCCCCTCCTGGCCTGCAGCCACTCGCTTTGAAAAAGACTATAAAAACTCCCCGAGGAGACCACCTTGAGACTCCCTACCAACTGACGACACCATCGTGGGACCTTGGAAGACCTCGTCAGCTGTAGCTAATATGACCACCTTCTCTCTCTCTCCTCTTTCTCTCTCTCTCTCTCCCCTTTCTATCGCAAAATACCCAAATAAATTTCCCTGATTATTTGAAGCATATACATTTGCCTCTCGTTTTCTTTTGCACTCGAGATTCGAAAAAGACCTATCAGACTTCTGCTTGGGTGAAATTTGAATAAGGGTCACGATCAGCAATTCTGACAAAAAAGGTTTTGCAGGATTTTTTGTATCTGTACAAGGGCCCACTGAACTGCATAAATCCAGAAAAACACCCTTATCCAGCTGAAGAGTTATCTCTCTCTTCAGAATTTTCGCAAAAGAATCTCTGTGTGCAAAAGCTCAAGTACAACCTTTTGTTTTTACAAGATTTCCACCAAACACATCACATAATAAGTTCAATTTGTAACTCTATTTGACTCCTTGGCAATTTTTGACTTGGCTATGGATTCTGACCTTGGCTATAGGATTTGTGGCCGTATTTTGAATTTTTTTTTTTTTGACTTATGATTTTTGCTGTTGTTGAAGTTATTACTGACTTGAGATGTTGAATTTTTTGATTTCTGAGTTTGCTGTTGTTGAAGTTATTATTGACTCGAGATTTTGTTGTTGAAAATTTTTGGATTTCTGATATTGTTGTTGTTGAATTTATTGCTCAGGATATTATTGCTGTTGAGTTTTTTGACTGGTGAATTTGTAATTCTTGTTTTGACTACTCGGTAATTTTTGACTTGGCTATTGACCCTGGTTTTTGGCTTTTTGTTTGACGATTTCAGGTTGGTTTTTTTGTGTATGGTTTTGCTTGGTCCATTTTGGTGGGGGGATGGGATCAAGAACACAAAGATGGGCTTTGAGAGTCTAGGGTGTCTCCTTCTTCTTCTTTTCCAGCAAAGAGAGGCCCTGCCCCACTCCTGTGTTTTCGAGCCAACCCATCATTGGTTTCTGAGGTTGATGGGACAGCGACCATCAGGCCTGGGCCAATTACACAGGATATTACACCTCTGTGATGAGTATTTTTGTGGTATTTAAGAAGAATTCATAACAAGATAGTTGCAGCCGCCATGTTTTTAGCTTAGTTGATAGCATGTAGTTTTAGTATCTTGCACTGGAAAGAAACAGAGCAGGAGGGTGAGGAGATGTAAGAAGAAAAATGGAGACACCTCAAGATCATAGAACAGTAATGAGAGCTGTGCCCTTGCTGTGGTTCTCGAACAGCTGGAGGAGATAGTTGTTCTTGAAAAGAATATTTCCATCATATTGAGAGAGACCTGTATAGAAGGTAATAGCGACCTTGCTGTGAGGGAAAAAAAAAAAACCCTGGCCTTTTGAGATCGGACTATTTTTGATTATGAAGCCAAGAAACAGAGAAGAGGTTTGCTCCCCCACGAAGTTTTGATGTAGAAGAAGCTGTGTTTGGTGTTCTGCCAGGAGGTTTGTGATAATCGGACTCACGTCGCTGAAAAAAAAAACCAACATGGGCTTTGAAGGACATTTCTTTTCTTTTTCTCCTGGAGGTAAAGAAGTTTTTCTGCTATTACAGTTTTACACTGACTGTTTTCTCAGAAAAGGACACATCCAACAGCTGGAGCTGTAAGAATGTTGTATCCTACAACGCTTGGACAACAGCTGAGTGTTTTGATCTGTGTTAGACTTTCATTCTCCTGCCCCCTGTGTGTGGAGGGACAACATGGGAGGGGTGGAGATGGGGGGACTTGGAAGAAGAGATGGGTCCTGGGAAAGTGTAACAGGTGTCTTGAAATGTCCATTTTATTTTTTCTTCTCTTTGTAATATCCCTATCTTTGTTTTTTACCCATGCCGTAATACTTCTTTTTAGTATGTGTAGTAAAAATCTATCTTGCAACTTAAGTTATGCAGCTTGTCTGACTCTTTGTGGAGTACATAGGTATCTTTCTTCCAATTATGTTATCTCAAAGCCATAAATTTTCGTGTTAATTGGGTTTTCGCTCTCCTTCTCCCTCTCCGGTGGGGGAAAGGAGGGAACGTCGTGGGCACAGTTCAAACCACGACATTTTGACTCGTGTAAAAACCGCACCCTTAAATCTCTTGAGTGCTGTGTTTTGCAAAGCAAACAGTTTTCTGTTTGCTGGGCGTAAGATCTTTTTACCGACTTTAGGGAACTGAATGGATACATATCCCAATTCTGTCTATTATAGGGTTAACATCTTAAGAATTTTCCTCCCTAAAGTTGTTGTTTAATTGCTTCAGTAAACATGACTTCCAACCTTAAAGCTATAGATCACTGCTCGAAGCGGTTTAGCGGAGAGAAAGCAATGAGTCTCTCCAAAATCTGGTAGAAATTTTGCAGAAACAGTTAAATGAAGAAAGAAATCATGTTCAAACTTTGCAGAGACAATTGGATGACGAAAAGAATCATGTTCACTTGTTACAAGCTGCTTTGAGAGAGGAACATCTTAAGAACTCAAAGATTGTAGACTTACCACAATATACAGAGGAAAAGGAAACAATTAGCCCCCAGAAAGATTTAATACTAGTAAAAAACTGTGCAGAAAACTGCTGTCCTCCTACCTTTTCCGAGTGTCACTCACTGGAGGAGACCAAATCCAATTCCTGTACCCCATCAATTTGAGACCTCCCAGACTTAAACCAATAGTAATCCTCCTTCAAAAAGCAATTGGAGTTGCAGCGCTTATTGAAGGGCTGCATGGACCCCTTGAACAGTGGGAGGACTCGGAAGGGTCTCTGTGGTCTTTTGGCAATTCTCCCTTTAACATCAAGTTACTCCAAACCGCACCTTCCCTAAAACAATACCCCCTTGCCCTGGCTGCCAAACAAGCTATCAAACCGGTTCTACAAGCAGCAGTCCCAAACCTAGCGGAACTAATAACACTTATTCCTTTACAGTCAGTAGACAAACTCCCCCAATTCTACCAAAACTCCCCCACTCTTGCTCATGATCTCCTTGTGGGAGGAGGGGAAGTAGAAGGGGTGGGAGATGTCCAATGGGACATCATCTCCCACTTAGAAAGCCTTAATTCGCAATCTCCCTCAGAAAAAGTCCAAAAACATTCACAAGAAGTGAAAGCACTGCAATTATTGATTTTTGAAGCAACTGCTCACCAAGCCCTGAGCCCTATTCATCCTAGAGATCCCTTTCAAGTGGAATGGGGATTTGCCTCTCAGAACTGTCAGTACACATACAGCAGCAGAGTCCTGAGGGTCTGATGTGGCCTATTGGTTTTTACTCCCTTGGTTTCAGAGATGCTGAAAAGAGATACACTGCCTGGCAAAAGGCATTGTTTTTGGTTGGCTTTGCTCTCATTGCAGTGGAAAAGATCCCACGAAAGCCAGCAATAGTCTTGAGAGGCTCTTCTCGAGTTATCGAGGCAGTTTCTACCGGGACTCCCCCACCTGACGGGGTGGCCCAGAGGACCTCAGTTAGAAAGTGGTATGCTCAAATTGAACATTATTGTAACTCTTTTTCAATAACCAAAGGAGCTGCGCGAGACCCAGCTAAGCAGGTAGGCTTGGACGACGGCCAAGACAGACCTGCCTCAGTTGAAGTGGTCCCCGCTTCTCCCCCCAAACTATTGGCAAACTCTTGGTTCACCGACGCCTCTGCCAGGCCAGAAGGTAAAGGGTGGAGATGCAAAGCTGCTGCCCTCCACACCTCCTACGGGGAACCATTTATCACAGAGGGGGAGGAGAGTGTCCAAGCTGGTGAGCTTTGGAGCGTTTTCCATTGTAAGGCACGGATCACTTCTTTTGTTTACATTTACACCAGTTTCTATGCTGTGTTTAACCTTTTCTGCCTCTTGCTGGCAGAATCTGTTGTGTTTACTTCTCACAGGAGAACTGCGAGGGACATGCACATCAGATACTAAATTCGTAACCAGTTATGCATTGGACCTCATGGACATTTTTCATTTTCGTGAAACTGAAAATCAAGATTGTTAGCTAAATTTAATGCTGTGTAATTTTCCCATAAAATCATGTGTACTAAAAACAATACAAGATACTGTGGGGGGAAACTCAAACTTGATGTTGTAATACCTACCCCCCCCCCAACCACCGGTTATGCCTAGCATGAAAAATTTTTGAATTGGACCATATATAGTTAAGCGAATTGGCCAACAACAAATATTGCTTAATCCGTCATGGTCTCTCAAACAAATCAAATTGTTAATACGGAACAATGTCTCCGAAATTCAGCCAGCTTGTTCACCTTTCCTGAAAACCTCTTTTGAGGGTGGACAACCTGGTTACGATAGTGAAACACTTTTAAGAAAAGTACACAAAGAGACATAACCAGTGGTGTGAAAACAAGATTGGGAATCTTGAATAGCATTGATTCAGAAGTATTAATGAATAAATTGGCTTCCCTATGTGCCTTAGGCACCCACCAGTGGCTGCTATCAAACATACTGCCGGATTGGGAAAAGGTAAACACAAAAGACCAAATACACTTAATGCTGCACAAAATAACATCTCTTTGGCTCTTAGTTGCATTCAAGCCCAATTAAGGCGAAGAAGGTACTTTTCCTACTGAAATTCGGAAAATTATTTGGAATCATGCCACTGAATTTGAAAAGGAATATCAGTCGTGGTGGAATTTGGTAAACTTCACTTATAACCCCATTACAAATGTAGCTAAAGCCTTTGTGCTGACCATACGCAATGCTTCAGTCTATTCAATATTCCCTATCATTGCTTTGGGGCTAAATCATGGTAAAACTGTCCTTTATCCTTTTGAACATAAGCAATGGGCCCGTCAAATTGATAAGAAATGGCAAACAGTTAATTTAGAAGCTTGTATTGTCCGTGAACAACAAGGGTTTATCTGTGAAAGTAACACACTTGAAGCTCAAGATATTTGTTTAGATACTGACCAAAATATCTGTCACTTTGAAATTCATCCTAAAGAGAATCCTAAAACAGTGCTGGTATATATAGGCAATGGTTGCGTATGTATTAGAACTGCCTGTGACAAGATAATCGTAGAAAGCTTAGTAGTGAATACCAAAAATCATTCAAATTTTTGTGTTTGTAATTTCACTAAAATCAAAGGATGCGATTTTTCTTACTCAGCTCCAGTTGTTTCTTATCACCTCCTGCAATCCAACTATTCGCTGATAAACCAAATTACGCCTACCCCCATTGGAATGAATCTCACCCTGGTGAAGCAATTGTTGCTTCACCAGGACTTGATCAAAATTTTAGAAAAAACAAAAAATACAGGCCAGAAAACCCTGATAACCGTTCATCACAATGTGAAAGAAATACATCATGTTCTAGAAAGAGTAAGAAAAGGTGTTGAACGTAATTGGTGGGACACCCTTTTTGGCTGGTCGCCAGCTGCCACGAGTGTCCTGAACAAATTTTGTCATCCCATCGTTGTCCTTCTGATTTTAGTTCTAATTAGCTTTGTTTTGTCAGCAATTCTATACATCATAAATTGGAGAATTATGAGACGATTAACGCGATTGATTTCTATAATGAATACGCATAATCTGCCATTATTCTACAATTCAATCATTTAACCTTTTTTTTTTTGTTGTTTGTTGTAAAACGATTGTTGCTTTATTAGGATTTGGACCAAACATTTCATGTGTTGTTTTTGATTGAAATGATTACTGCTAGCAATTGTTGCTTCACCAAAGCTTAATCAGAATTTTAATGTTGTTCAATTAATTTCATTATTTTTCCCTCTTCTTTCCCTTCTTTTCTTTCTCTCCCTTTCCTGTCTCTGTCTTTTCTGGGTTATGCTGCCAGCTTTGACGAGTCATGAAGACCTCACCTCATCGCCGTGGAATCGTGCTGAGTGATCTTGACGACAATCGTGAGATTTGTGGTGTAAGAGACCGTATGGAAGACCCTGGACTGTCTCACGATTATCAACTAAACCCCAAGGCAGGAGAAAGGGGGCTTTTGCTCAAAGGAGTCTGAGCCAGGTCAAGGTGGAAGGACTGCCAAGTTTCCAGCTCCTAGGCTGCTGAGAACAATGGATGTAAGCTACGGATGATCGCACGTTCCTGAGGAGAACGGTACAGCCGAGCCCATGCTGACACCTTAACAATAGACATTCTTTCCCACCGCCTGGCCGGCTTCCATGCTTTGCAACCCTCTGGCTGCAGCCACTCGCTTTGAAAAGACTATAAAAAGTCTCCCCCGAGGAGACCACCTCGAGATCTCCCTACCAACTGACTGACGACCATCGTGGGACCTTGGAAGACCTCGTCAGCTGTTAGCTATATGACCCACCTTCTCTCTCTCTCCTCTCCACCTCTTCTATCGCAAAATACCAATAAATTTCCCTGATTATTTGAAGCATATACATTGCCTTCGTTTTTCTTTTGCACTCTGAGATTCCAAAAAGAACCTATCACGACCTCCGCTTCTACTCTAGCAGATCGTGACAAGCGGCAACAATGTAACTCTCCGGCACGCAGCGCGCTGAACTCTCACAGTGCCCAGCAGAGCTCCCAGCAGCCCAGCACATGCGGCAGCCCCGGCTTTTAACCGCTCGTGCTGCCTTCCCAGACACCCCTGCCCTTTCTTCCGGGTCGCATTTAAAGGCACAAGCACATTTTGGGCATACAAGCAGACAGAATATAGGAATAGATTGTTATCATAAAATCAACCCAAGACAGCACCCCAGAAGGGACTTTGACAACTCACATGTCTATACCAGCCACTACGGTCCCCTGCAAGTCAATGAGCCACTGATGGCAAAAGGTGAGTTCACCTGGGGAACTTGAGCACAAGGGGTACCATTTGGACAGATCAATTTTTTGCAGCGAGGAGGTGAGAGTTAATAATAATGAGGACCAGACAGTATAGTCAATGCGTCACCTTTAGGTGAATTGCTAACCAGTTGGGTTAAAATAGATGGAAACCCAGGGTTATCTAAGAAAAGAGCACTGGAACTGCATCAGGATAACTGGCCCACATTGACCAACAACTGGTGGAACTGCAAGCCAACGGTGGCCTGAGGTGGGCAGTTTTGATTATGACAGGCTGTATTTTTTTGCCGTGCGATTTAGAGGAACAGTTCCCAGGGCAAATGCATTATTGGATTATTGGTATATTTGAAATAATTATGTTTGGCAATGGAAACTTCCGTCTCCAAAAGGGAACCAATCTCAAGGTTCTTGTCTGAATGGGGAATTTGTTCAAACCTCTTCCCCGTAAATCCCCTTCTAAACCCATTGATGCTCCTCCTTCCCCTGTAATGCTGCAGAAAAGAGAGTCCAGGATCCGGGCAGGGGTAGCGAGAGCATAGAAGCATCCATGCTGGTACTCAGAGGATCTGCAAATGTGTGTGTGCACGTGTGCTTTCGCTAGTGAATTTATATCCCTTCCAGCTCTCTGTGTTTATGTTTTATTTGAATCCTAGTTTGTGTGTGGTGTTGACACCACCACCTTGTCTGTGGCAGTCTGTGTGACTGGCTGTATCAATGTTCTGTATATGTCCTCTGTGTGTGTATGTATCTCAGATATGTGCTCAGCTTCACTGCTGGTTGAGCCTGCAACCAGGAAAGCAACAGCTGAGTCCCTCAGGCGGGGCAGACTCTGAATTCCCTGGGCTGGGATCCAGCAGCTGGGCAGGAGAGTTCTGGCTGTGGCTGCTGGAGGAGCCCTCAACATTTTCATAGCCTTCACTCGATCTTGTCGAGTTGTGAGTACTGCCAAGATTACACATATGTAACTCTTATGTGAAGAGTACTGATCCTTTGCTAATGTGCCTAGAGTGATAAATTTGTAACCAACTTTCTAGAGCTTTATGCAAGTACCCAAACAGGACCTGTGCTCCTAAATCCTTGGGTTAATTGGAACACTTGGACTGAAAATATGTTTACAGATTATTAGAAGGACAATCGGATGTGTAAATGGCTAAAACTGCAGGACACGGAACTGAAGGTTAGGAAAACATACTAGGGATCCTATACCCACTGTATTGGTTGTTGGTTTAGAGTTCCACCTTATTGGTGTGGTATCCAGGTGATTGTGGCTTGCTTCTCTGCCCTGCTGGCAGGGCAAGAGTTGAAAAGGCTGCAGGCAGTTATTACCTACTGCTGAACTTAGTTATCAGGCAGAAAGGTTTAACAAAAAGCTTTGGAATGCAAATGAGAGAGGGAATTTTGCGACGAAAAATTGTGAGATGTTGAACCCGTAAAATTCTCTGAAACATGGTCTTATAACCCAAAATTTCTTTGTTGTGTTCAGCGGAAAAATTGAAATAATGTAATAAAATTGTTCTGGTAAAGAACAAAATGTTTATGAGATCTGATAACAATGTAGTACCATGTCGACCCTGAATTAAAACTAGCAAGGGTTAGCAAACTACTACCAAAACCGGTGCCTGTATGGCTCCTGAAAAATCAAAATTTGCCCATAAATCTGGTGAAACTGAAATCCAGTCATTAAAGCACTCTGAAATACTAAAAAGACTGTGTGAACAGAAAAAAATTAAATCATTGGAGCCAAAGGAGCAATCTTCAAACCTGATAAGGCTAATTGCTCCAGGGGAAAAAAACAAAGGCAGCTCAAATGCCTAAAGCACGCCCTAATTTGAAGGCTTGCAGTTTCTTGCAAAATTTTTAAAAGCAATCACAATCCCTCCGCCAAACATAGGGTCGGTTGGGGAGGCCCTGTCACGATCCGTTCGAGTTGAAACGAGAGTCGTGATAGGTTCTTTTTGGAATCTCAGGGTGCAAAAAAAACGAGAAGGCAAATGTATATGCTTCAAATAATCAGAGACAATTTATTTGAGTATTTTGCGATGGGAAAGGGTGAGAGAGGGAGATAGGGAGAGCGAGGGAGATGGGGTCTTAAGAGAGGGTGAGAGAGAAAGAGAGAGCCAGGGGGCAGGTATAGCTACCAGCTGACGGGGTCTTCCAAGGTCCCACGATGGTCGTCAGGCATCTGGTAGGGAGAAGTGTCTCTCAGGGTGGTCTCTTCAGAGGAGACTTTTATAGTCAGTTTCAAAGCGAGTGGCTGCAGGCCAGGAGGGGGGGGAAAGAATGTCTATTGTTCAAGTGTACATGAGCAGCAGCCTGTACCGTTCTCCTCAGGAACAGTGCGATCATCCGTAGCTCACCCTGTTCTCAGCAGCCTAGGAGTGGGAACCTGGCAGTCTCCACCTTACCGGCTCGACTCTTTAGCAAAAGCCCCCTTTTCTCCCGCCTTGTGGTAGTCGTCAATCGTGAGACAGTCCAGGGTCTTCCATAAGGACTCTCACACCACCCCGTGTCTCACGATTGTCGTCAAGATCACTCAACACGATTCCACGGCGATGAAGTGAGGTCTTCATGACTCGTCAAAGCTGGTAGCATAACCCGGAAAAGTCAGAGACAGGAAAGGGAGAGGAAGAAAAGAAGGGAAAGAAGAGGGAAGAGATAATACAATTTATTGAGCAACATTAGAATTCTGATTAAGTTTTGGTGAAGCAACAATTGCTAGCAGTAATCATTTCAATCAAAAAATAATCTTAATAAAGCAACAATTGTTTTACAACAAACAAAAAGGTTAAAATGACTGAATTGTAGAATAATGGAATACATTCCTATTGTCTTCTAGTATCAATAGCGTGAGGAACATCAACAGAAAAAGGGATATCAATCAGATTATGCATGTTCATTATAAAAATCAATCGCGTTAATCGCCTCATCATTCTCCAGTTTATGATGTATAGAATTGCTGACAAAACAAAGCTAATTAAAACTAAAATCAGAAGGACAACGATGGGATGACAGAATTTGTTCAGGACACTCGTGGCGGTTGGCGACCAGCCAAAAAGGGTGTCCCACCAATTATGTTCAACACCTTTTCTTACTCTTTCTAGAACATGATGTATTTCTTTCACATTGTGATGAACGGTTATCAGGGTTTTCTGGCCTGTATTTTTTTTTTTCTAAAATTTTGATCAAGTCCTGGTGAAGCAACAATTGCTTCACCAGGGTGAGATTCATTCCAATGGGGGTAGGCGTAATTTGGTTTATCAGCGAATAGTTGGATTGCAGGAGGTGATAAGAAACAACTGGGGCTGAGTAAGAAAAATCGCATCCTTTGATTTTAGTGAAATTACAAACACAAAAATTTGAATGATTTTTGGTATCTACCACTAAGCTTCTTA